>JAHHUM010000531.1:0-39468 GCA_036173005.1 Crenichthys baileyi | reverse complement strand
AATCTTTTTTGTTTTTCTTTGCCTGTAGGCCTAAAGTCTTTTCCCCCTTTTTGTCTTTCATAAATACACAATGTACCATTTACAAACTTTGCTGTAAAACCTAAATAGATATAACATATTTTGAAACCTGAATAGTATGAGCTACAACAGCATTTAATTTCCCTTTGGGATGATTGAAGTATTATAGAATTTGAATCAATATACCCAGAAAACAAATACATTTTGTATTGCAGGTATAAAATTTGTGGCTCAAAAGAAAATTAACTTAGTAGGAGCAAGACCAAAGATACCAGGAATATAAAGGTTACTGACCCTTAAATTCAACTGACTGGCCAGATGAGATCCACAGCTTAGATGAAATCAAGTCTGAAATTAATAACTCTAGGCATACACTCTACATATCTGGCCTTTGTGGCAGAGTGACAAGAAAGCCATTGTTGAAAGAAATTCTTATAAAAGCCTGATCACAGTTGGCCAAAAGCCATCTGCTGAACATTGCAAAAATGTGGAAGAAGGTGCTCTGGTCAAATGAAAGCAAAATAGAAGTTTTTGGTCTGTAAAAAGCTTTGTGTGGCAGAGACTGTTACCATGAACCAACAGTGAAACATGGCGATACCGTTATGGTACAATCCGGGGATAAAACCTGTTAGAGGCTGCAAAAGACTTGAGACCAAGGGGGAGGTTCACCTTCAAGCTGGTTCACCTCCTTAGCTTTGCTAAGGAGAATGGGTGAACATTTTAGTTCTTACATGTGAAAAGTTTAGTCCATGCTCTTGCAATGTGAGTCTACAAAGTATTGACTCAGGTGGACCAATTACAAATGCATACCACAAATTTCCAATTTATATCCATAAAACAATTTTGTAAACTACATGTGATTTTATTATTGTACCACTATGTACTATGTTTTGTATGTCTAAAATACACTGAAGTGTTGGCTATGAAGTGACAAAATGTCACTTTTACGTTAGATTTTTTATTTTATTACCTTAGTCTGTGTTTCAAAATTACTAGATTAGGTATTGGACAAATCTATGTTTTGTACCCAAAAATAACTGCCACAAAAAATATATAATATTAAAATATAATATTATATTATATATATAATATTAATAATATATATATATATTATATATTTTGCCAAAACCCATTTGGCTTCAATCTGATACCATCTCTATTATAATAAAGGTCAAATCATGCCTTGAAAAAAAATGCAATAAAACTTTGTGACGTATGTTGAAAGGTGATATCAGATGTCTTGGACTCTATATGTGCAAAGCATTGTGAATAAGTTTCTAAGACACGTATGTGGTGTAGCCACCTGTCAAGATGTCATACACTGAATACAGATGCTTCATCTGAGGAAATAAGCAATTTTAAATTCAAGGCAACAGGATGCCTGAGGCTTTTCCATATTTTCTCAAATTCACTCTTAAATATGGCAGCTAATATGGCATGCTTATTACTCAAAAACCTGGTTGCCCCTAGAGTGGAGGGTTACAACCAAAACTCTTTATATAACAGTCACACTCAAATTAAATTGTCTGTCTATAATTAGATTCCAAAATAAAGTAATTCCACACTGCAGAAGATTGAATAAAAATAAGATATTTCTTCATCTTGCAGTAAATTATGATAAAGGAAGATTAAATATCAGTAGGTTTTTAACGTCTGCAATTGTGACTTTATTGCTGGTATTAGTGCAGTTTAGACAAGTGTCACCATGAGCAGAAAAACACAAAAAGCTACATTATTTTTATTCACAGTAAAAGTAAGGAAAGGAAATAAATTTAAAAAACTTTTTTAAATTGAAGAACTCAAATTGGTAAAAAATAACATTATGTTTAGAATACCTTACAATTTAACATGAACAGTTATGCTAAACAACAATGCATTATGCATAAGTGTGCATGGGATTTTGCTGATTATAGGTTTCTTTTTTTTATTTCTATACATTTTTTACTAACTATTAAAACTATATAAGAAACAGTGTTTCTTATGTAACTGAGAAACAAAGATTGACAGAACATTTTGAACTACAAATGGTAACATGTAGTCCAGACTCCTTAAAAAAAATATATAAAATAGCCCTTTAACTAAACAATCAGACAAGTTCAGTGTCATCGTTGTGTGGAACAATATTTTTTGGACGTGCTAATAAGAAGTAACAAACTTATTGAACGTACAACTGACATATTCTTCTGTGCTGCTTGCCTTGTTGTGCCCTCCCAGCCGCACATGCCATGGACAGAATGCCATATCACTAATATCAAAAAAACGCAACCTCATAAGGAAAGTAAAGTAGAAAGAAAATCTTGTTCATTTGTTGACTAAGAATCAGTTAAGATTGTGCCCAATTAAAACTGGATTATCTTTTTTAAGCAGTCATTGACTGCACCATGCATCAAGATCAGATTAAGCTTATTTCGTGAAAAAGCAAGTCAAACTGCCCAAAAAGGAAGATGTGTTCAGATTTAGTTTAATATTTTTTTAATCTCTCGCCCACAGATAATTTATCTTATACATGAATATGCAACTTGTAATTACACAGAAAGATGACGACATTTTAAAATGTTTGCCATCTTCAGCTTGACTAATAAATGCCATTAATTGTTGCCCAGAAAGTGAAAAAAAGAGTTGATTTATTTCAAAAGCAACCAATGGCTGAGTAAAAAAAAAACATTCCATAGCCCAATACATATTGCAAAGCATGCTACATGATGCACTGTATCTCTCCAAAAACATGCTGCCTCCCTACTAAAGCAAATCGATGTTCTGATGTTTTTCGACCTGTTCTCATCTCTCTTTGTCCTCATTCCTCATGTCAACCCAGAAGGCTTGTTCTCATTCAAACGTCGCCTCTGCACTATGGCAGCTGCACTATGATTCAATCATGAGTCACCCTCTGTAACCTAAACTCCTTTAAAGGGGTGATATGAGCAACAGATGCACAGCTGAACAGACAGCTATCAATAATACAGATCCACATCTCTGTGTGGATGAAATATACATGATACCATTCCATGGTGTGGCTACATGTTTTCTAATGAATACATGTATTTGTTCATAGCTGCTCCCTCCATGGAACCGTTGATATATGTCAAAACAAGCAATTTAAAGGTCAGTGTTTGTTTTTAAATGACATGCCGACTAATTTTCTTTCTATTTAAAATAAATAAAAAAAAAAGATTTTTTGTCAGCGTTAAAGGGGTTATGCTTATCTCTGAGCATACTGTTTTTTTTTTACATTACCCTTATCCTCATGAAACACTCTGTGAACATGCCTGGTCAACTGCAGTTAGACGGAATCATGCCTATTTCCCATCCTGAGACCCTATCACTACATGTAATGCCTAGAATTATACAGGGTTGGACAATGAAACTGAAACACCTGGTTTTAGACCACAATAATTTATTAGTATGGTGTAGGGCCTCCTTTTGCGGCCAATACAGCGTCAATTCGTCTTGGGAATGACATATACAAATCCTGCACAGTGGTCAGAGGGATTTTAAGCAATTCTTCTTGCAGGATAGTGACCAGGTCACTACGTGATACTGGTGGAGGAAAACGTTTCCTGACTTGCTCCTCCAAAACACTCCAAAGTGGCTCAATAATATTTAGATCTGGTGACTGTGCAGGCCATGGGAGATGTTCAACTTCACTTTCATGTTCATCAAACCAATCTTTCACCAGTCTTGCTGTGTGTATTGGTGCATTGTCATCCTGATACACGGCACCGGCTTCAAGATACAATGTTTGAACCATTGGATGCACATGGTCCTCAAGAATGGTTTTGTAGTCCTTGGCAGTGACGCGCCCGTCTACACAAGTATTGAGCCATGGGAATGCCATGATATGGCAGGCCAAACCATCACTGATCCACCCCCATGCTTCACTCTGGGCATGCAACAGTCTGGGTGGTACACTTCTTTGGGGCTTCTCCACACCGTAACTCTCCCGGATGTGGGGAAAACAGTAAAGGTGGACTCATCAGAGAACAATACATGTTTCACATTGTCCACAGCCCAAGATTTGCGCTCCTCGCACCATTAAAACCGATGTCTGGCAATGGCCTGAGTGACCAAAGGTTTGGCTATAGCAGCCCGGCCGTGTATATTGACCCTGTGGAGCTCCCGACGGACAGTTCTGGTGGAAACAGGAGAGTTGAGGTGCACATTTAATTCTGCCGTGATTTGTTCAGCCGTGGTTTTATGTTTTATGGATACAATCCAGGTTAGCACCCGAACATCCCTTTCAGACAGCTTCCACTTGCGTCCACAGTTAATCCTGTTGAAAATGGTTTGTCCTTCTTGGTGGTAAGCTGACATTACCCTGGATACCGTGGCTCTTGATACATCACAAAGACTTGCTGTCTTGGTCACAGATGCGCCAGCAAGACGTGCACCAACAATTTGTCCTCTTTTGAACTCTGGTATGTCACCCATAATGTTGTGTGCATTTCAATATTTTGAGCAAAACTGTGCTCTTACCCTGCTAATTGAACCTTCACACTCTGCTCTTACTGGTGCAATGTGCAATCAATGAAGACTGGCTACCAGGCTGGTCCAATTTAGCCATGAAACCTCCCACACCAATATGACAGGTGTTTCAGTTTTATTGTCCAACCCCTGTATTTCACAGTAACACATATTTTTGTATCCAAACTTCTCTCAGTCCCACAGAATCCAATCAGAAGTGCAATTTGGAGATGTCTGCGCCTCACCCTGATACTGTTTTTTAAATGTAGGGGGCCTGAGCATGATAGGGTTTTCTTTTGGTGTTTTTTTGTTTTTTGTTTATTAATTGTGCCAAGGAATTCATTGGTTAATTAGATCATTTTTGTTGCAAGGCAGTGGCAGTATGCCATGCTCGTAGCAGCAGGGGTGCCACAAGTTACAGTAAATAATGCTACTTGGAGCACTATTAGTGTGTATAATATTAGGTTTTAGCCATGGCATGAGAGCTGTATGGTCGATCCTCCTTCAAATTGTCCGATGGCCAATCCACGCAGGTTTTGAGCCCCCCTGTCAGGAAATCCCTACAAATGCTGCTACCAGGCTGCATCTAGGACCCAAAAAGGGTACCACAACTATAGACCACCACATAAGTTTTTCACATTCTCAAACCCAGAACACAGAGCTTATAAGATCTCTTGAAGACCTTGCAGAGATCATCCATATTTAGGGTTCATTTTTAATCTTTTGGTGCAGTCTTAATCCAGTGTGATGCAGCCAAACACGCTCTCTAAAATAGTTCATTTGAACATTTATATTGTCTTTTGATTTTACCAGTAAAACATATGAAGTAAGACAAATTCCTTGTCTTCATCTACAACATCGTCTTGCACTGGATCTCAGAAACCCAAATTTGAGCTTCTTCCTTTTGCTCCACACTCAGCACAAAACTTAGTCTCATTTTGAATTCTTTTTGGAAAATCAGACTGAAAAATCACAAGAAATTGCGCAAACAACATATCTGATCCTATTCATTTAATGACTCTTCCCTCTCTGGTGGGAGAAATGCTTCTTTCTTTGATGTGTCTCTGACAGGTTGAGGGTCAAGCCAGATATGATGCATGTCTGGTTGTTTACTCCTACTATGAAAGATGGCCCCAGTCCTTATAGAGTGGGACCTCATTACAGAAACATATTATAGGTTCATGTAGCGCCACTAGATCAAGGAACATGGAGAGAGGTGGGGAGGTACACTAAAGTGCCAGCTGAGCACAGGGAAATTGGAAGGGTAGGTGCATGCTGAAAATATGTATAAAATGAGGATGGGTTACAGCCTTCTTTATAAAAAAAGAATGTCGAGAACTGCAATCTTAAAACTATGGCTTCAATTAAATTCTTCTGAACTTTGATAAAAGCGAAAAAAGAGGAAGAAAAAGCCAAAATGAAACGCTGACTGACAAAGAGATATAAACAGTCGCCGTAGAGACTGTGCTAATGATACCACATTTAGTGTCATGGAGATATAAACAACAAAAACGCACAAAAACAAAGCCGAAGTGCTGAACTTCAAAACAATTTAATTGGAAGTGTTGCATGCAACTAGTGTGTGGGTGGTGGGATTTTACTTGCTGTGATCTACCCTTGTTTCAACCCTTAGCCCCTTACATTTCTATTAGAATTGTGCATTGATTCTGATCAGAATTCGTCATTAAAAAGAGAAGAGTTACTTTATAGTGTTCCAACTTTCCTTTTCTGATAAAGGCAGTAGGAGACAGCAAGTGAAGGCGAAACAAACTGAAAGATTTCTGTGAGGAATCCATCACAAGCCAACAGGGCACAAAGAAGCCAGGGTCTCAGTGGAGTTTCTTGCACTCTGCATACAGCGTATGGTAAGATGAGCATCACAGTACTTAAAGCAGAAAGTCTTGGCTCTGGTACTGGTAGGCACACATTGAGATAAAACATATAACATTTCTTTAACTAATTAATAACTAAGATAACACACCCAAAGGAAAAGAATGCTTTCTCGTCAAGAATTCTATTGGGAATCCTCTTGAGAAAACAATGACGATACAGTTTTTATCTATAATAATACTGCTTCTCTAACTTAAGTTTATCATAGTCAAGATGTATGAACCTGTCAGACAGTTGGAGGCCAATGCTTATTTCTGTTGATTTATCAGCAGAAGATGTTTGCATATTTCTTGTTTATAGACATGCATTTTGATATGCGCTGACAAATGTTTTGATCTCCCGCCTGCCTGCGTTGAGGTGGGGATGTTTTAACATTTTGATATGTGTTTCTGTGAAACACAAGCCCTTTGATGACTATCAAGAACCACAGGCTGTCATGAAAGTGCTGCATGTGTGTGTGTGTGTAAGTGTTGTTACCTTTCCTTGGTTGACCTTTTTAAATCAGATTTTAAATCTCTGCATCTCCTATTTAAAGTGTGGAATAAACAGACTAAAACAAACAATGAAAGCCTGCAATAATGAATAATAAGCATACCTCAAAAAGCAGCTGGTTATCACAGCTTAGATTAAACCTTGTTTAAATGGAGAAAGTTAACCCAGAATAAGTAAATTTGCCAAAATAGCTCTGCTCAGTAATTAATGTTTTTATTTGATTTTTGTATTGTCTTGCAATAGGTGTAAAATAAACGTACCATGATCTTATATGGATATAAAGATGTTGAAAAATGTGTGGTTGCCCTGGTAGAATAATCTCACTCTAAATATTTAGAAAAATCCAACTTTTAGTTTGAATATATTTCTGAAAAGACGTTACGAAGTAACTGTTTTAAACAAAATAAAGTGGCACAAATATTGGTACCTGTCACATCCTTTTGAAAATAAATGTTACTACAGCATTTTTTTCATTTCTACATTAGTTTGCATAACTCATTGCTGGAGAACCTCAATAAAATGTGGCACCACATGGTCACCAAGCCTCCATTACAATTATTTTACATTTATATGGCAGCTGGTAGCTTTAGATTGTGTTTGTGATAGTAGGGCAGAAAGTGTCTTTTTCCTGGCACCAAACATCTGGAGTTCCCTAAGGGATGGGTTAAATGCAGAGGACAAATGTCGTTGTAATGTACATGTGCAATGACCAATATAGATTATTATTATTATTATTATTAACTAGAACCATGTGCTTTGGTCTGATTAGACTTTCTTTAGAATTTCTCTGACCATTGGTTGCCATGAACAAGAGGTAGATTTGGTAAGACTGTCATAATCTGAGTTTGGGTCGGACCAAAATGCAGACAAGTGCTGGGCAGCCACATGATTTAAGGAAGGCTTTGGATTTATTTAAACTGTTCCTCCAAAGTAGCAAAAGCACTGCAGGTACAAAACATAGACGATGATCCAAAACTTACATAGGCAGACTCTGCAGGCAAAGCACATAAACGTGGGGTAGAGAACAGAGTGTAAACGAGGAGTGAACGAGGTATGAACTACGAGAAACCAGCCGAGAACAAAGGACACAGACCAACTATTATACAATTAGATGTAAGAGGGGAACAAAGTGCAGATAATCAAAGAAACAAAGAACAGGTGTGGCAATGAGACAGGGAGGCTGAAGGGACAGGTGGAACTAATTAACAATAAAGGGAAACACAGACCTAAGCAAAATTATAGACTAAGATAAAATAACCAAAACATAAGAAATCTAAAATAGCCAAGAGGTAAAGGAAACAGAGGAATGGAAGGAACAGAAGAATAACAAGAACCTACGGCCTAAGTAAAAGGAAACCCTGACTACAAGTAAACAAACTAACACTGAAAGAACAAACTGAGAAGGACTAGAATAAAAGTAAACAATAACTCAAGCTGACCTAACGGGAAGGAGAACTGGAACACTAGAAACTAAACATAAAGAACTAAGCTAGACAGAACAGAATAAAAACACAGAAAGGGAATATAGACGAGGAGGAACAGAAAACATAGATAAGAAAAACAAGAAGAGAGCAAGGTGAAAAAACACCAAACATAAATAAACACAGAGATACTAAAAGAATCCAGGAGAACAAAGAACCATAATACAGAGACTTATCATAATAATAGAACCAAGAAAGTAATAAGGAAACAACCATAAGGAAACTTAGTGAGGGAGGAAAACAAGAAAACACCAGGAGGCGGTAGAGGGAGGAAAACAAAATAATAAACATAATAGAAACATTTGGACAAAATAAACCATCACAAGAAACCAAAAACAAAGTCCAAAATGTCACACTCTGACAAAGATGTCTAATGGGATAATTTGCAATTATTTCTTTGCAACTTTGAATAAGGACTTTTATTTTAAAATTATAGACTTTAAATAATTTAGAACTTGACTTTTAACCCTTCCCAGATTGATGGTCAGCAACAGTTGCTTCTTACTTGGCTTTGTGTTAACACACACCTGAATGCTCAAGACTAGCAAACTGCTAAATCAAGAGTATTTCATTGGCACCATCTGGCTGAAACTTTCCTACCTAACACATATGGAAGCAATAAAGGCTCAGTTGCAGTTCTTGCATAAATGGCACTTTGGGCGAGCCACTACTTTTGCTCTCCCCAGAGATTCATGTGAGATTCTGGAGTATGATAAAATGCCATTCAGTCCCGTTTAAAGCACATAAGCTAGACTCCCTATTCTCAGCAGCAAGCAGGGGCACCTGCTGAACACATGGGGCACCAAGAACCTATTGACTGTACATAAATAAAAGCAATAAAAAACTTTTTTAAGGGCCAGCTAACAAATAAGTTTATTATTTTAAGTTCCACTCTTGGTTGTACTCTATTACACACGAGTTCTCCATTTTTTGTTTATTTAAACTACAAAAGCAATCAGAGAGCCCAGACCTCTGCCAGGGCCACTGAATGTCAGCTGCTGACAGGGAGAGGAAATATGTGGGAATTCCAAGTAGTCACACCATGGTCGGACAATGACAACGAATCCCTCAAAAACATCTGTTCCTTGCACTAATACACACCTTGTCTGAAAATTTTACCCAAATCCAGTCATTACTTTTTTGAGATATTTTGCAAAACAGACAAATAATCTCCTTGGTGCAGGTAATAATAGACTGAGCAAAATGTTACTACGTATACCCTGATATGTACACTGGTTTTCAATAGTGTAAACAATCCTGTTTTTGTAATGTGACTAAATAAACCTGTAATAAATAATCAATAAAAAAAATCCAACTGAAAAATATCAGAAAAATTTGGAACAAAAATATATATATAAAAAAAAAGATAAATGTGCAATAATCTATTTGCATCAATGTATACACCCTTAACCAAATACTTGGTCTTAAACTTTGAAACAGCGGAGTGTGTGATGACTCCCGTCTTTGCCTGCCTTGGTATTTTACATGCTGTCTCTCTGGTGAAAGAAAATTGTTTTTTGACTGGGAACATCTGGTCCCAATGTTTCGTGCTTTTTGAACTCAGGTGCTTCCCACACCCTTGTTCTCCCAATGGCTAGTCTTCCAGTTTTTTGGCTTTCTTAGTTTTAGTTTACTTTGGTTATGCTTTGGTTTGTTTGAGTTTGTTTAACACCATATGCCACTTGCGCATTCACTCTTTTATAAACATCCACACCCAACACAACTGATTCACTGATACCCACATCCTATACTTTAATTATTTTTGGTGTATTGTTTTGCCTAAACTTGAGCTGATTTAATAAAAAAAACAAACACAACATTTAACTAGCTGCTGTAATCATGCATCTCATCTTGTCACAACTCAAGCTCATAAGCTTTGGGTTTTAGAATATTAGATTTTGCTCTGCCGTTTGATTTGATATACCGAGCCAGAATTATACCAGAGGCTTGTTAATAGGTACTAAAAGCGTGTTGTTTTTCTGCAGCTTGCTATGGGTGGGGTGTAATGACAGTGGCTTTCAATTGTGTACACACCCTTGTTAAAATGCCAGATTTTTGTGATGAAAAAAAGTACAATGTGGAACAGAGGTAAAAATAAAAAAAAACTGAAATAATTTAGTTGCATAAGTGTACCTGCCCTTAGAATACTTGGAAGAAACTTCTAATTTAATTTTAACATTTTTCTTTCGGATACACTTAATAATTATATTGATTCTTGTTGTCATAGTATTAGGAAGTTGTTTTGATCCACATGCAGAATCAAGCCAGGAATAATAGTTTTAAAATTGATTTACAAATATGTACAAAGGATGCAAGAGATCGGCTTCAAGTGAACGAGCTCATTGGTGTCTGACAGAAGATGAGGATTAGCGAAGATGGTTTAATCTAGCCAGTATTGTAAATGAGCATGTTGCTTACCATCCTCAAGTGGCTGGCAAGGACTGAAAAGGGGGAATTCATCCAGGTGACAGTCAGTGGTTTGTTAGTCTCGAGGCGTGTGGTCCAAGTTCGGTTTAAGTTTTTGAGCACAGAGTTTGTGTAGAGAGTGGGCAGGCAGGTTTGGGTTATAGAAAAAAAGAAACTTCTTGTTTCATCCAGGAAGGTCCTTGAAATATTCTTGTTTCTTGCAGAGCAGGTTTTTGCAGGCAAGGTTGCAACCAAAATAACAGGTGGTAAGCTTGCAGAAAATCCGGCAGAAAACATGAAGATTTGGCAGAACTGTTACTAAACAGATTTTGCAAGAAACTAGGGGCTTGAGTCTTCCAGCAGGATTGACCATCAAGCGAAGAATAGCTGACTAACAGCTCCTTAAATCTCTAGCAGCCTGGATGAGACAACTGATAACAGGTGTGCAGTCTGGAACCTGCCATCACGCCCACCAGCAAAGACATACATACACAGCAAGATCATCACACTTGCAGGATTTTTTGGGACATTTTCCTATTTGTGTGCTTCAGCTAAAGCCATAATTTGCATAAAGGCTACAAAGTATCAAAATGATCTCATTGTACAAAACTATGAGTCAAGACAAGGCAGCAAAACAGTCATGAATAATAGAAGAAAAAAATAGGAAAACAGTTTCCAAAATTATTGGAAGACAAAATAGAAACTGGTTCAACAGGCTGCCAAGAGGCTCACAGCAAAAAGAAAAGAGCTGCGTGAAATTCTCTTAAACAGTAGTTGTTGTGTTCTATATGTGGCAGTAATCCATTGTGTTATCCATGTGTCTGGTCTGAAGAGTGGGATTGAAAAACAAAAGCATTTTCTTCCAAAGGAAACACCAAGGCCTGGCTAAAATCTCCCAAAACCTTGTGGAAGAATAGGTTATTTACTGAGGAAACCAGATTTGAACATCTAGGACATGTTTGACACAAACAATACTCATATCACCAAAGAAACACCATACCCTCATTTAAACATGGTAAAACTTAGGTTTTTAATTGATGTGGATGAAAATATAAACAGTTCCATATACCTATTAGTTCAGATCTCAAAACCTTTAGGTAATGTACTGGGAGGCTAAAGATAAGGAGGGCTTTTATAGTTTCTTTTTGTCATATTTACATTTATGAGTCCAAGCATACATCCAAATCGACCAGACAATGGTTTCACAAGAACAAAATTAAAGATTTGGGGATGGTCAAGTCATAATTCCTAAATACATCTCATAAAAAAATATGTGGGGTCTTTTCATAAGGGCTATGGACAAGAATTGTCATCACAAATGCTAACTTAAAATCAAAAGGCATTCAGCAAAACATACACATGCAACCAAGTAGTTGAAGACTTTATTTTCTTTTTATATTTCTTCTCAAACATGTTTGTTTTAAGTTGAATTGTACAGGATGCATGCCATATTAAAGGTGACAAATGGTTTGATATGATTTATAATTGTCAGTTTTTTGTAACAGGATGCCTGACATTTTACAATGGGGTGTAGACTTTTCAGATCCACTGTAAAACCCAAGAATTGAAGCTGGGTGTACTTTCTTTTAACCATGACTGTATTACAAACACCCACTCTGTTATTACTGACTTATAAAATACATGATAAATCAAGCTGAGTAGCTTAGATAACTAAACCTCCCCACAGCCTGACAGCAAAGAGGCAAAGCAATGGTTTCATTATAAATCATAATTGGATTGCAAAATAATCCACTCAAGAGATTTTTTTGGATTATGCAGCCATAAAGGGGTGGGAACAGAGCATGTAAAGCTTTGCTGCTATCTTTCCTGATAACCATGATTTGTGTGATAGCTTGTGATTACATGATAATGATAGCACAATGCTTCACCTAAACTGACATGATAGTGTTTCATTACCCAGCTTGAAATTGTTTTCTTTATGACCTTGTAAAAGAAAAAAATAACATTCTTAAAACATTGAAACAGAAAACAGCTGGATGGGTTGTGTTCAATTTATGGGTGTCAATAATTTTAATGTTCAGTGGAAGGATCAAAACTCTAAACTCTCACCTAACATAAAAAATGCAAAATGTCCTGAGAAACCTACCTCTGCCAATTCCATTGCATAGTAAAAAGGTTTTGTAACTAGAATTGACTGAAAGTAACAGGTCAATATACTCTGATATACATTTTTTAAGATTAAAGATAATGACTGGATCTTATTACTATGTTTAGCAACTGAAGATTAAATAAGTCATTATAGCTACCCGGTGATAAAAACAGACTTTCAACTAAAAGATCAGTGTTTATAAAAAAAAAAAAAAAAGTCAAAAATGTACCTCTTTTCTCTTCAGATTGTCTGTACTAGCACTTATGCAATATTCAATGTCATTTTCCTTCTTTCTCAAGCCATAAAGGATCAAAACGATCAAACAAACGTGTGTTGTATGTTTTAAGTGGACATATATCATGCCAGAGACCAAAATCTGTCTCTTCACCCTGGCTTCAATAATAAAGTGGATAAACAACCCCAGCAAGAGGTCAGCCAAGGTTGTACTCCATCTTTTGCCAATGACCACTGGTGCCTACCACCACCAGTAGGACTTGAGTAAAAGATTTAAAATACTACTAAAAGAGCATTAGGCATGGTTTTAGCAAGTAACTTAGTTATGTTCTTTTAGGATATGTAATAACTCATCAGTGCATGACATTCTGGATTCTCCATAACACATTTTTAATCTCCAACAGAAGTTTGTCACTTAAAAGCTGTTAAATACTGAGTTAATGTGCTTTCAGCAGAAATAAATCAACAATGCTTAATCAATATCCAAATACTTCTTCAGTACCTTGTTGTTTGCATTTCTTCTGAAGACACAAGAGCAGAAGCAAAGTAATGGCTAGTGTTAAGTTGCTGGCTTAGCTCTATGTGGAGTTGGAGATTGTGCCCAACATTCTTCAAAAAAATACAACCAACCTTTTTTTTACAGTTTAAGTACTAGGGTTGTCAAAATAATTGAAATTTCAATGTTTATTTTTTTAAAAATCAATATAAACTGAGCTGTTCTCATCTACCCAAGTTAGCACAACAGTGCTGCAGACAAGTAGACAGTCAGCTCCTCCCCATCGTTGTAGCAACACACCTGAAAAAAGATAGCTGACAGTCATAATGGTGAGCTGGTGCAAGAAGATTAAAACTCCTGTAACGTAGCGAGTATATCTTGCTACCCTCTATGGCTGAAAGTAAAAACCAAGCCATAGTTTGGAGATATTATTCAATTAAGCAGACAAACAGGAAAAGCCAAAGAGTGTGAATAAGTACCAGTACTTATTCAAGTTTTGCCATGGAGCGGTGGTTGCAAACTTGGCATAGCATCTCAATCAGTAACACTAAGAATGAGGTATTTAAAAGTAGAGTAGCGTTTCTGTTTCTACAACAGCAAAATCTTAAGCATGCCGCACGGCTTAAGTTAACAATATCTGTTTAAATAATAACAATATACCACATTACTCTTTGGTTCCTTAGCTGGCAGCTATTCCTAATAGTCAGGTTTGTCTTAGTATTTGAAAGAAATTTGATAGGAGCCCCACTTTTCAACATTAATAAACAAAGATAATGTAACAAATTAGGAATTTTATCTTAAATCTTTTTTCTTAATAAAAGCCCACCGTTGAGTCAGAATCAAAACAAAATCCCCAGGACCATAAAAACATTAACTTTTGAAATCAGTCGAAATGAACCAAATGTCATTTAAACAATGTTAGATTATCGGGTTTCCAAAAACTTATTCAAAAACTGAATCGAAAATGCTTACTTTATCACGGCTTTTAACACTTGATTCTTTCTTGTCTAGATTTTGCTACATTAGTTAGTTTTTCCTTTTATTTAAATGGGTGCTGACATGTTCTTTACATTTTGATTTTGGACAACATAAAGATAGTTTTTATATTTCTGTTGTTTTTATGGTAAATGAAAAAAACCTGTATGGTTTTATTTCTTTCCACAGTACTGAAAATAGTATAGAGTGCCAAGTTGTTTTCTTGATGTTCGTTTTGAGTTTGAAATGTTCGCATAGAAGCAAGTACTGATATACCTCAAAATGTCTTGGATTGTTCATAGCCTCTTTATTAGCAGCATTAGAGTTATATGGCAGCATTTGTAATCAGATCTAATTTTTTTAGGTCATCCTCACAATCTTTCAAAGATAAAGAGACTGGCATAATTATTGTATATTATCCTGTTTAAGTTGTAAAACTTGATTTTCTCACGTGTATAATATTTAAATTGAAGCACCATGGCTAATAGGACTAAGGCAGAGACTTTTAGTGTAAACTTAAAAATTTTCGTACATTTTTTTTGTACCTTGTGAATCTTATAACTGCCCATTCCAAGGGAATGTGTTTAATAAACACATTCCCTTTTTATAGAAAGAAAAGTGTGTTGCAGGTTTGGATTTTCATTAAAACAATATGAATTATTGAAATTGTTTCATAGCATGTACAATAGTGGACTGTATTGGCAAAAGGCTGCTTAAAGGGGTCCTTCATAAACAGTATAACTGATCATCTAAATCCTATTCATAAAGAAAACTGTGTAGAGAAAAGGTAAAACACAACAAAGAGTGCTTTGATCCTGTATGCAGCCTGTAATAGCATACTACATGTGTGTTGTGTTTAATTGACCTTCTCACATGCGTCATGGTTAACTGCTGCAGTCTTCACCCATGCTAGTGACATCTTGAGCTTCTAAACTGCTGAAATAACTGTATAAACATTAGACTCTTATTTAAAACTGGGGCATCGTGATCTTATTGAAGTGTAATAAAAGAATTTAAAAAAGAGAGGAAAAACGTATAGAATTATGAACAAATTATACATATACAGAAGAACAAAGTGTCTGGTGGGAGTAACAAACAGAGGAGAGGGAATGTGGTTCAAAAAATAAAAAGCTCTGAAAAATTCAGAGATTAAAGCTTTAAACACAGCGAGTAACTGCATGACGATGAAAAAGAATCAGACTTGAAACACTTGCCAATATGTTTTCTGAAGAAATCCAACAGTAGAACAAGCACTAAAAAATAAATAAAGGAATTTAAATGAAGAAAAAGATTCACAAAAGGAAGTGAAAGTGAGAACAATTGTACATGAAACAGCAATGACAAGGGACTTGGAATAAGAGGGAGAGGCTTGCAGTCACTAATCCCAACATAAAAACATTCTGATTAGATTTATCCTTTACTCAGAGGATTAGAAAGTAAAACCTTTAACTCAGACATAAATCAATTTAGTCAGGGTGCAACAATCACAGACACTACCCTACATTTTGATCCAGATAGACTAACAATTAAGATTGAATCTGTGTGAAGTCATTCAAGTCCTTTTTTTTTCCTGTTTTTTTTTTTAATATAACCAAATGGGTAGCCTTTATAAGTCAGGTAGCCTTCTTATGGTAATATAGAATATAAAAAGGTCAGTTATCTGACTAATTCAGTAAAATTTTGGTTTCAGAAATTATAAGGAGCCATTACAGGAACTGTTGAAATTTGGTGATTTACATAATTCACAAACTATGTAGCATGGTTTTTATGATGCAACCAGTACACAAAGTGCATTGCAAAAGTTTATTGGGCCCGAACAGGAAAACTGCAAGGGCCTATTGTAATCGTAGGATTTCTTCTTATTATTATTATTCCAGGGACTTTTGGTGGGGCAATATGGGGACTTTGCCATGCATGAAAACTCACCAGATTTTACCCAAAATTGTCCCCCACGTGAAATTCTTGTTCCGTAATGTCGTTGTCAGTGGGCGTGGCCAAACGGCTCTACACCGCCCCCTAAAGTGAGATAGGCCAAACCGTAAGTCGTACAGATCTGAAATTTGGTACATAGCTAGATCTCCCCAAATCATGAAAAAAAGTACATTATGGGTATGCCCTAAAACGCACAGGAAGTCGGCCATTTTGAGTCAAAGGCCGACTTTTGGCCGTTTTTCACTTTTACTCACCTCGAACTTTAACAAACTCCTCCTAGGGATTTTTAGCTATCGGCTTCATATTTGGTCAATATGCAGTTAAGGCATGGGGGATTAAAAGTTATCAAAATCGTGAGTTTTTGGCCATGTTTAGGGGGTGCGGCCGGGGCACGAACTTGGCGTTCGCGCCCAAAGTGAAAAAATGCAATAACTTTCCCAAAAAAACGCCAAATCACACCAAAGTTGGCATGAAGAAGGACCTTCGGGTTCCCGACGACGCTATAGGGTCATATGCTGACATCATCAAAGCCACGCCCCCTGGGAACAGGAAGTCACTTTTTTCACTTGGAAAGGTCGCTATCTGGCTGTCTACACTCAATCAACTTGAAACTGTGCGAGGTGACTGATAACTAGTGGGTCTAACTTCATTTGAAGCACAGTGACTTTTCATAAAAGAGCGTGGCCGTGGTGGTGCGGCGAAGTTGGACGCCACGCCATGGCCATACGTTTGGCTTTAATTTCCACATACATCATCTGATCTGCACCAAATTCAAAGTGATTGAACCTAGTCTAGTCCCCCACAGAGATCTGATGACATATTTGGTGGGCGTGGCCTAATTCGTCCACAGTGCCCCCTAGAAATCTTAAAAAAAATCAGCCCCAAGCCATGCTTTGACCGAGGATTGTGAAATTTGGTACGCATATGTATCTTCTCAGGACCTACAAAAAAGTCTCTTGGAGCATTGGTCCAAACCCCACAGGAAGTCGGCCATTTTGGATTGAAGTTTTTTGACCCTGTTTTGGGCGTTTCTAGCCCGCATATCTGAGCAAACTCCTCCTACAGGTTTTGACTTAGAGACTTGAAAATCATTCAGTATACTCTTAAGGCATTGGGGATCAAAAGTTATCAAAAGCTTTTTGATACATGAAAGCGTGTGGGCGTGGCCACGCCTCAAAATATGATTTCTCGCCATAAAAGACGAAATTGATATAGCTCCTACAAGGAAAGTCACAGACACATGAAACTTTCTGGGATTGATCTGCCTCTACACCTGAACAATATTCACTGGTCAGATGCTGACATCATCGAAGCCCCACCCCCTGAGAACAGGAAGTGTCACGTTTTCCTTTAGAGAGTCAGTGTTTGATGTTCTTCACCTAATCAATGTGAAACTGTCCCAAGTAACAGATAAGATGATGGTCTAAGTTTGTGTCTGGTACTGACTGCTTTAGCTGGAGAGTGTGCCTATGCAGCGTGGCGTATTCTGATGTCACGCCACGGCCATACGTTTGGCTCCAAATTACACATGCATGGTCCGATTCACTCCAAACTGAATATGCTTGATCTTTGTAAACCCACAAACACCTCTATTGGATTACATTGAAATTTGGATCAACAACGCCCCCTAGGACACTTCAAGGGCTATATCTCCCTCATACATCATCGGATCCACTTGAAACGTTGTATACATCATCAAGGATCAATGCTGAACATGTTGCCACAGTCAGTTTAAGACATCATTTCAGGGCCGCCCACTTATAAATAAGTGAGTGCAGCTTTCATCAGGACGGTGAGATTTTAGGTCCATTTTTAATGCTTCTCACCAGAGCAGTACTCAACTTCACCGAAGATTGTATGACAGCCTGCTTACACTGCCGCCTACTGTTGAAGTGCCCAACTGAGTGGCGCGATCGTCGGTGGGGTGGGGTAGGCGATAGCAGGCTCCTGCGGTGGCTGCACAGGCCGAGTTGCGCTGAGGTGCGATGGCCTTCAAGGCTGCTTGCAGCTTTAATTTCCTATTAAACCTTTCCTTTTACGCTTCAACCACAAACTTTAGTACATTTTAAATGGATTTTATGTTATAGACCAACACAATGTAGTGCATAATTGTAAAGAAGGAAAATAATAAGTATTTTTTTTCCTGATAAAAATAGAAAAAGGGTGATGTCAATTTGTATTCAGCTTCTTTTACTCTCATTCACAAAATCCAGTGCAAGCAAGTGCCATCAGAAATTGCATATTTAGTAAATAGAGTCCGACAAATAATGTTATCTTGTGAAGTCCTTAGAGGTTTATTTTAGAACAATAGTGAACAAAATGCATAATCGAGATTAAGTAAAGGTGCTCAAGGAAAACAGGGAGAAATCTTAAGCAGAATACCATAATCATCTTTCAAGAATGATAAGCAGTATATCATAACTATATACATACAAAGTCATGGTTGCCCACCTAAACTGACAAGCTGGGCATTAACAGGACATACATTTGTTGCGCATTCCACAAATGTGGCCTTCATTCATGTGTGGAAGAGACATTTTATTTAAAAACTTCCTAAACCTATGACATTTAAGTGTGAAGTGCTCAGTGTGACAGCTCAACATATTTTGTCTGTGCCATAGCAATTATAAAGATAATTTAGTCTAGATCTCGTCCACATTCTGAAAATGACCCCCCCCCAATGGCAAAGCATTAGGCACTATGAGTTTCAGTGTAGTCTTGACTGGGCTTGGCAGAACACACAGTGAAGCAGAAGTCCTGAGAGGCCATGCAGCGTGAGCTAATCACTGCAAAGACATGACACACAATCACGCAACTGCCCTGTCCTAATGCCATCCTGCGTGAGCATGCATGCAATGTATTACACAGGCAGTGGAGATGCAGGAAAAAATTTGTCATTTTATATAACACGTGTGAGGGTTCCCTTAGAACATTCCTGGAAGGAAAAACTGCCATTCGCTGCCCACCTTCTGGTTATGAGACAATTCAGATTCATCAAGAAAGGGGGAGAAACAGGAGGGACAAGGAAAATGGAGGCCTCGACATCTAGAAAAATTATGCTGCATTTGAGCGGGTATCCAAGTTTGATCAGTGCCCATGATTCCAGCGTACTTACAACCATGCCTATAGGAGCATGCTTCCTCTGTTCATCCAACTTTGATAATTTATGTTTTTTTGGCCAAGCTCTTTTCGCTTTTATTTCACCATTCCCTCCCTTAGCACCAGCTGTGCATTTGTGTTTTTGCAGTGCAAGCACTCTCAGCGTGCCCGTTCCTTATCCTATATTGTCCATCTTTTGATACACAACTATTGCCGTAGTCTGTTCTTAGGGTGGGCAGAACCTTAAAGGGAGCTTGGGACAAACATATCCACCAGCATACCTATTACATTACGGTCAGCGTGCCTGTGGTAGAGAACAACAGTGCCTGGCAAAATTAGTCTTAATTCATAATCAAGTCTGAGTCAAGTTTTGTAAATAGAATCTAAACGTATATTTTAAGGGACTGCAAAATGTGCATACTGTACAGGGGGATTTGTGACGAGAAAACAACAGGATTTCAAAGAAAACCAGAATAGAACTTCTAAATATAAACACATCTAAAAAGAATTTTTCCAAATGCCGCATGACTGATCCAGTTACAAATAACTTGTGAAAAGAAATGTATTAAGCAATCCAGAGTTTAAGACAGTCTACTGCTTGTGTTTCGCCACCCTGACTTAGTTGTCACATTAAATCCTCCATGTGCTTGTGTTATTTGTTCACTATTCCTCCAGTGTTGTTTCCCTGCTTCTCTTGCGCCTGGCACCTGAAGCTGCTGATGGTTGCGATGCTCACTTCTGGAGCCATCAAAATAGTGTGCGTAATGATCACACAAGTGTAAAGCTTTTGCGAGCTGCATGACCTAAACAAAGCTGTCTTACACTGCATAGCTCGATAAAATAACAATGTTATGGTATTTTTCAAACTATTTTAGACGCAGGCAGAAGCAAGAATCTATGACCTTATTTATTTTTAATTGCAAGTTTGGAGATAGTGGCACAATTTCTGACACACCACTACTAACGGCATGCCAGTAATGATTAAATTTGCTGTTGTTTTGTTAGGTATTGGTACCAATGCAGAATGCTGATGGATGGACAACACACCATGAAGTCTTTGCTTAAGTCATAAAGGACGTTATCTATCCAAAAATTTAAAAGATATATAAATGAACAAAAGGAACCTACCTCTCAGCCATTTCCCCATTTCCATCATGTCAACAGGTGGGTGTCCCAGAAAAACTGTGTTCACAAATACAGCTCAACAAATTTTAATCTTGTAAAAAAGTACACAGCAAATGGCTCAATGGGCAGCAAACACATAAACACGCTGGAAACACATAAATGATAGTAACTCCAAAACACACAAACACAAAAAACAAACGCTGCAGTACAAGAAATAGAGAAGCAAAATTCTACAACCAACAAAACAAATGCAAAGGAAAATGCTGCAAATTGCAAAAACAATAGTGAGTTAAGAAAAGCTGCAAACTCCTTCCACAAAACAGAAGTGTGCCAGACCACAACGGGGAGCCAACCACCAAGTGATATTGGACCAGACCCTTTGCAAAGATATTAATGGGTTGCCCAGAAGAAACTTGGAGGGAAAAGGTGCATTTTCCTTCATCGTCGTACTCGTACTCATCGTCTTCCACTTTATCCGGAACCGGGTCGCAGGGGTAGCAGACTCAGTAGGGACACCCAAACTTCCCGCTCCCCAGACACTTCCTCCAGCTCCTCCAAGGGGAGCCCAAGTCGTTCCCAGGCCAGCTGAGAGACATAGTCCCTCCAGCGTGTCCTGGGCTGTGTCCTGGGCCTCCTCCCGGTGGGACGTGCCTGGAACACCTCCTGGAGGCATCCAGGAGGCATCCGGTATAGATGCACGAGCCACCTCAACTGTCTCCTCTCGATTCTGGAGGAGCAGCGGCTCTACTCCCAGCACCTACCGGATGGCCAAGCTCCTCACCCTATCTCTAAGGAAATGCCCGGCCACCCTAAGGAGGAAGCTCATTTCAGCCGCTTGTATCCGGGATCTCGTTCTTTCGGTCATGATCCAAAGTTTATGGCCATAGGTGAGGGTAGGAACGTAGACTGAGCGGTAAATTGAGAGCTTTGCTTTTCGGCTCAGCTCTCTTTACCACAATGGACTGGCACAGCGTCCCCATTACTGCGGCAGCCGCACCGATCCGTCATTCAAACTCCCACTCCAGTCTCCCCCACTCGTAAACAACACCTCAAGATACTTAAACTCCTCCAATTGAGACAGGAACTCCCCTCCAACTTGAAGAGGACAAGCCATCCTTTTCTGGTCGAGAACCATGGCCTCGGACTTTGAGGGGCTGATACGCATCCCAGCTGCTTCACACTCTGCTGCGAACCACCCCAGCACATGCAGGACCACGTCATCTGCAAAAAGAAAAGAGGAAATCCACTGGTCCCCAAACCGGACCCCCTCCTGCCCTTGGCTAATTATAAAAATCCTGTCTCTAAAAGTTATGAACGGACCGGTAACAAAAGACAGCCATGCCAGAGTCTAACATGTCAGACTTAGTGCCAGCAATATGGACCGAACGTCTGCTCTGCTTGTACATAGACCAGATGACCCCTAATAAAGGGCCCCCGACTCCATATTCCTGGAGAACCCCTCAAAGGGCACCACGAGGGACACAGCCGAATGCCTTCTCCAGGTCCACAAAACACATGTGGACTGGTTAGGCAAACTCCTATGAACCCTCGAGTACCCTGTAGAGGATGTAGAGCTGGTTCAGTGTTCCACGGCCAGGGCGAAAACCACACTGCTCCTCCTGAATCTGAGGTTCGACTATCGGCCGGACTCCCCCCTCCAATACCCTGTCATAGGCCTAGGGAGGCAGAGGAGTGTCATCCCCCTATAGTTGAAACACACACCCTCCAGTCACCCTTTTTGTGAAGGGGGACCACCACCCCGGTACCCAGTCCAGAGGCACTGTCCCCGACCTCCACGCAATGTTGAAGAGCTGTGTCAACCATGACACCCCCACAACATCCAGAGACTTCATGTACTCAGGGCGGATCTCATCGTCTCTCGAAGCCCTGCCACCATGGAGCTTTTTAACCACCTCGGTGACTTCAGCCTGGGTGATGAAAGAGTCCAACCCCGAGTCCCAGGTCTCTGCTTCCACCAGGGAAGGCTTGATGGCAGGATTGAGGAGATCCTCGAAGTACTCCTTCCACCGCCCGTGTACTCTAAAGCAGTGGTCCCCAACCTTTCTATCGCCGCGGACCGGTCAAGACAATTTTACTGCGGCCCGGGTTGTGGGGGCTTGAACCATCATGTTGGTGTGCCCACTGAGACTCACAAACTCAACAACACGCAGCTGATCTGTTCTGCATATTTCTGCCGTTTTTTAAGGAGAAATATTATTGTGAGAGTCAAGAGCAGCTAATTTTACATTTATTTATTTATACTTTTGGAACGGCGTCGACGAATGCGTGCTACGAGCATGAGACAGTGTTCTCTCCCACAACGTGTTGCTAAGCATCACCCAGCTAAACAGGTATGATTTTATAACTTTATACACCTTTGATACCAGCGACAATGGCTTTGTTAAGTTCGAAGAGATGTTTTGCTCCGTTTAAAGCGGACATAAAGTAGCAGGAGTGAATCCACCTACATCTTTATGAACATACCTTTTGTCAAGCTGCGGCACTCTTTGTTGTCCCATTGTCTGAGAAAAACACGGTCCCGGTCTTCATTTGCCGTCCTCAGCACAAAACTCAGCTGTAATTTGGCCCAATGCTTCATCCACGGTGTTCGTAGAAATTGTTTTATATTGGCTTTTAGCCAAGGTTCTGATGTGTCAGAGGATACCACACATGTCTCTGTTTAACTAAGGGAAGTTTTAGCAAGAAACATAGGGGAAAAAAACCAGGAGCTTCCCCGTTTGCGGGGGGCCTAAGTTTTATTATTTCTTGTGCGGCCCGGTACTAATTGATCCACGGACCGGTACCGGGGGATGGAGACTGCTCTAATGTACTCTAAAGTACTCTAAAATTTCCAGGTAGATGACTCCTTTGACTGTAGACTTCAGAAAACACAGTGGACCAACACCAGCAGATGACATGGCACCCCAAATCATCACTGACTGTGGAAACCTAACACTGGACTTCAAGCAACATTTATTGTGCATCTCCATTCTTCTTCTCTGGGCCTTGATTTCCTAATGAAATATAAACCTTAGTTTTATCTGAAAGAGTACTTTGGACAACTGGGATGCAGTCCAGTATTCTGCTTAGTTCAGGTATGAAATGTCTGATGTTGCGTCTGATTCAGAAGATCTGATTTTCACAATATTCTATTTTTTAAGTTGTACTTGAATTTATTTATTTATTTTTTGTTTTATGATTATTTCCCCATACAATGCTTGTTGCAGTGTTCTGATCTATGATTAAAACTTGTTTATGCTCGTGATTGCAAATGAATATGGCCCCTGTTTTTGCCTGGGTGTTAAAGCGTGGTTGGCACAAATTTACATTATTTTCATTGGGAAAATGAATGCAGATACAAACTTCCTGTTGAATTTGTATTCAGAGGTTCCAATGTACTTATAATAGATACTGATACTAACTATGTCTAACTAAAATGTAAATGCTTGTAGTAAATATTAATAACATCCTTTGGTCAAAACACCAAGCTTAAAAATTAATATATACATAGACAGGAAGGGTAAACTGAGGATGTAACAGAGAGATGCGACAGGGCTAATAAATATAGACAGGACCAGCCAGAAGGGCAAACTGAGGCTGAATGTTGTGTGTGAGCATGAGCGCACAATACATGGAACACATTTATTGTGCATTCATGCATATTTTGAGATTACTGCATGGGTGTGTGCATTTTTATCATGTATTCAGTTAAAGGTGTTCATGAATACTATCTATGTTCTCTGTAGATTTTATGTATTTTTAGCTTGCAGAAAACCGACCAATATAAGTACCCATATCTAAACATATTTAAACCCATCAGTCAAAATGGTAAAAGCAAAAAATTATTGGATTTATAAGCTAAAATGCCACTAAGTAATTATCCAATGCATTTCAGTAAATTGCTTGAATGAAATGTGTGCAGTGTCAAGTGTTTACATGACCAAAGCTATTCAGTTCCTGAATGCTCCTATATAATAGGATGGCTGCATTAAAGCTCCCTTGGAAAAGGTTATTAAAAGTATGTTAAATAAACATGGATAGTTTCTTGATACATGTGATTTTTATGGTATCTGCAAATCATTATTACATTACTCAAACTTGTTTTGTTTGCTTGCAGCATGAGTAAACATGTTAATGGTTATAAATATGAATGGTGGGATATCACATGGTATCTAGGTAAATGTGTAATTCTATACATACAAAATTCTTGTAAAGCCTGATTTCTACATTTCTTGTTCTTTTTGGATTTACTTTCAGAGAAGAGCAGGTGCAGGCGGGCAACCGGAAGGGCGTCCTGAGGAAGCATGAAGATCACCAGGAGGTCATCTAAAGGATCACAGAGTTCTGGTGGGCATCTGGTCCAGCAAAGGAACCTCAGAGTCCCATGGAATGGCTGGGGCTTGAGATAGAGGAATCACAGAAGCTGAGCCGTGATGGCAAATGAGGTCTGGAGGCCGGCAAGGAGACTGGCAGAACCCACTGAGAAAATCTCCGGAAGTATGATATACAGATATATGTACACAAACATATATATCAGGTATATAAACACATACAGTACATACATATACAGATATATATGTATGATGTTGCTCAGGCCGTAATTTATATACATGAACAGAGGTGGACTTTCTCGTAAATGCATGCACAATGCCTTATTTAGGTGTGGTCAAATTGCACCAGTGCAGAGAGAAACTATTTGTGTGGTAGAGCTTTTTAGAGCTTTTTTGATCTTCCTTTGCATGTAGTATGACAAATTAGGACAAGCTAACTCAGGTTTGCACACATTTAACAGCAAATTACATCACTGTTAGTAAATATGATTTCACAGAGATAATGTAAGAGTCAAATTGGCCACAACAATAAAAAGAACAATATGTCACAGGTGCGCATTAAAAACATTCAGTGTTTATTATGCACCATGTTTAAATAGTAAGCATCATTCAGTGACACTGAAAAACACAAATCTCTTTCTATAAAAAAATAAGTGATAATAATGATGTTGTAATACCTAAATACTTTGGAATTTAAAATGAGTTTGCTTAAAAAGTCTGGATCTTTTGTGAGGGTTTCATTAATGTAGGTGCTGAAATGCATTGGATGAAAGTCAGCACATAGCTGTCAACCTGTTAAAATGTTGCAGAGACTGTGTGTGTATGCATGTGTTTGTGCAGGTAGGTACATATGAGCTGTAAAGAGATGTTAAGAGGCATGTTCAAACATGCTGATGAGCTCTGTAATGCAATGTAGTAGCAATTCTCTGACAGAAGTGAGGACACTTTTGCTCACATCATCTCCATTATCTGTGTATACATTAACCTTGAGTGTAGCGGCGGGCAAGTTAAGGAATCCACGCTCATATACACTCCAGTCACATAACAAACACCCATATATGCATGTATTTCCAGATAATGCCATTATGTAAAAGGTACTTTATTTTGTTGTAGTGTACAGTAATTACTTTAAAAAGTATTTTGTAGCTGCTTTTTTAGCAAGAAAGCATTGAACATTTGCCAAAAAGAAAATGAGCCAAGAAAGAGCTAGTAATTTAATACATTTGTGGTTCAATGTGCCCTTTCTAAATACATTTGTTGCTGAAGTGAAGTGTGGTTGTCTGATACAAAATGTACAGTATCATTTACAGCAAAATATAAAATAGTACAAAGCAGGAGCAGTGAAATATATAAACAGATATACTATACTGCCAAAAGTATTCGCTCACTCATCCAAATAATTGAAATCAGGTGTTCCAGTCACTTCCATAGACACTTGTATACAAATGAACCATATAGGCATGCAGACTGTTCCTACAAACATTTGCAACAGAATGGGGAACTAAGTGAATAATAGCATGGTGCAATAGGATTCCACCTGTGGAACAAGTCCAGCCGTAAAATTTCATCACTCCTAAGTATTCCACCGCTAGTTATCAGTGGTATTATAATTGGGTAGAAGCGATTGGGACTGACAGCAACTCAGCCACAAAGTGTTAGACCACGTAAACTGATGGAATCAGGGCAGCAGATGCAGACGGGCCTAATCTTCAAAGATCCCAAATAAGGGGTGATAAATTGCTTTTGCAAAATAAAAATTGCACATGTAATAATTGTGTATGTTGCGTGCCATCGTCAAAGATTGCGAGTGCAATAGATAACAGGTGCAAAAGAGGGGCAGACCACCCTATTTAAATTAGGAAATTTCGGTGCTTCTGGCTGGCTGCTACTGCCCCCAGCAGAACAAGAAGAAAAGCAAACATATCCTTTCTGCTGTGTTGCTTGAAACATGCAGGGGTTGTTGTACTGCATCATTATAAATGATCAAGTTGCTGATTTTTTCCTTCAGGTCTGTTCTGTTCCTGCCTTTCTGGACTGTTACAGTTTGTTAATCTTTCTCGTCCTATTCATAGCCGCATATTTGTCACTGCAGTCTCTGCCCTGACAAGATTATTTCCCCTCTCTGTTCATTTGCACAGGGCGCCTCTGAGTGCATAATTGCGCATGCAGAAGACTGAGTTTTAAGTTGTTCTGTGAGCAGATGCTTTATGTTTTAGGTCCGGACAGACCCAGTGATGCAAAGAATACATCCTCCTTTGCCTTTCATAAAAATATTAGATTACAGGCTATTGCGAAGGACGGGAGAGATGTGTCCATAGTAGTGCATGCCCTCTGCCATCGGTGCGCACATGGGGCAGCTGGTCTAGGCTGAAAACACCACAGGAGTGCGCACAGCTTAACCGTGTTGCTCAATGTAATGCGCAACAAACTGGCCAATCAATATTAAAAATAAAAAAAAAGATATTTCTGTAAATTAATTTATTAGAGGTTTGCCTCCCTTTAACTTTTAATTCTTTTTAGAGACTCACTGTGTTCTTTTTTTTTTTTTTTGAGAGTGTGTTTGACGATCTCTGAGTTTAGCCACAATATTCAAGCCTGAATGTATTATTATCAACATAAATATAGTTTGTGGTAGGAGTTATGTTATAGCTATTTTCCTAATTTTAAAACATAACGTCACATAACTGTCCTGCAAAGAATTTAAATCGAACAATTATGTACATAAAAATAAATTATTTTACAATGGTTGTACTGAATTAGTTTTGTTTGTTTTGCCAATATTTTAATGGTATACATGTTTGATTGATTAATGGTTTACTGGTGAAATAAAACATTTTTTCAATGTCTAAACCCTCTCCTGGCATATGTTCATATTCATAACGTAAACGTAAACAAACTGATCCAGCTCTGATTGCTCTGCAGTGACACAATGTTACTATCAATGATGCAATTTGTTTTGTTTAAGGACAATGTTAAAGAATACACTTGTCTTTCTCACCAAATGGAATAGGCTGCCTTAAAATTGTGATTTTCACCTAGTAAGAAGCTAGTATCCAGTTTACAATAAAGGATTACATCTGTCTTATAATGTCTTTAGTTCTTTCCTGTTAATTATATTATTAACATCAAAGCACAGTGGGTCCTTTGCATGATGTGCAATTAAAATTAACAGGCTGTGCGAGCATGATCAGTTATATGCGCTTTTCGCAGTGATCATGTTTGTGCGCGTTCAGCAGCAGATCTCACTAACAGCGATGGTGCACTGGAATGATCCAGACGCAAGAAAAAGCAAGGAAATCAGAGGTTAGATAATCCTACATAGAATCCACTCTTCTCATCTACTTTTATTATCTTTATTTTTGACAACCAAATCTGTTGACACATGTACGGAAGATTTTCTCTCCCTCTTTCATCTGTCATTCTATCTATAACTACTTCTCACCACTGTGACAGCAGACATTTTTGCATCCTAATTCGTACCTGCATTTCATACCTGTTAAATCTAGATGCAAAAGCAGCACCTGCAATCTGTTTCAGATTTGATAAATTGCATTTGGTGGTAAAGGATTAAATTTACACATCCCCCTCCCATAAATTTACAACATTTGGGTCATTATTATATGTTTTGCATATTCATGAATGCAAACACGCTAAAAGATTTGCGCCTGCTGTTGCGCGGATTTTACACATGCAATCTGATTAGCACCATGTTTGCAGATCAGCTTTGCAGATCAGGTTTGTATGTGGTTTTTGTACAGGCAAACCTTTCGAGAATCAGGCCTATAGTGCGCTCAAAATCAGGAAGGCATTTACATGCCATTTAAACTGGTGGTAAAATCAGTAGAATATGGATTGGACAGAGGCAACAGATCAGTTAGATAGTTTAATCTAGGTTAAAGTTGGATCACTGTGCATTCACACAAAACAACAATACAAAGGAAGCATGAGACAGGAATTATCTAAGGAATGTCAGGCAGATAATACAGGTTAACGGTGTCCTTATTAGTTGTAGGAAATAGAAAAACTCTGAGGAGTGGATGTGTCGGAAGATTTGCATGGGTCGGAATTTGGTGCAGATTTTTACTTCGAAGTGGTTAACGGAGTCCTGGTGAAGGAAAAGTAGAGCTTCCCTTGGGGAAAAGAAGCCTTTTTTTCCAGAATAGAAAGTGCGGTATTGTTGATTGATAGTGATCATAGGAAAAACTGTTGAATTTTCTTTTGTTTTATGTTTTAAATCGGTGAAGAGAGTGCTTAAACTTGACACCCTGTACCTATGATTTAGATTTTTTTTAAGGTGAATCTTTTCCTTTCAGGTTGAATAAGAAAATTGGATAATCAAGACTGCACATCAGCCTGGCAAAAACATTTTGTTAAATTTGCATGAAAGAAACTTCCACCACTTTCACCACCACCTTTTCAGCCATTGACCCTACTCAGTAAAAAACAAACAAAAGAACAACAAAACAAAACATGGTAGCAAAGTCAAAGGCAAGAAACTGATAATTTGTGAGCACTGTGGGCATACTGTGACTGGCTAATTGTTTTCTGGCATCTGTTTCATAATTTCCCATTTGTGCTGCTGTGCACTTCCAGTTCCAAATCTAAGATATATAGAGTGTTCCAACCTGAACCTGACAATTATAAACTCACTAAAGCTTGATTTTCAGAAAATCCTTATTCTCCCCTCCCTCCAAAAAAGAGGACACTTTAACTGCTTTGCCTATACTCTGGACATATCTATCCATGGAATGAACAACACAGGACAAAAACAACCATGCAAACACAAACAGATACACACACACAGTAGGCCTTGTTGTACCCTATGCTTCTAAAGAAAAAATAGTGTTTTGTTGGAAAGAAATAGTTTGCTATTTCCATATTTCTTTCCTACTTAATAAAAAAATGCTCTTTTTACAAACTTTTGGCATTTCTAAAAAGGTTCTTGTAAACAAGCCATTTAAAAATGTCTTCATTCATGCAAAAATAAGGAAAATAATACAACATTTTTCACAATGTAAAAAAATTATGTAACTATGCCAGCTCAATGTGTGGTGCTATAATGTTGTCATGGAAATGCAATGAAAACAGGAAAGAATGCGTGGAGTATGCACAAAAAGCTTTAATACAGGTGTATTGTAGTTATTTCAGTAACTCCATTCAAAAAGTGAAACCTCTATAATGTATTCATTCATTACAGACAGACTGATATACTTCAAATGTTAATGCTTTTATTTTGATGATAATAACTGACAACTAACGAAAACCCCAAATTCAGTATTTCAGAAAATGTGATTATTGTGAAAAGGTTCAATACTGAAGACACCTGGTGCCACACTCTAATCAGCTAATTAACTCAAAAGGCCTGCAAAGGCCTTTAAATGGTCTCTCAGTTCTGTAGGCTACACAATCATGGGGAAGACTGCTGACGTGACAGTTTTCCAAAAGACAGCCACTGACACTTTTGCACAAGCAGGGCAAGACACAGAAGGTCATTGCGAAAGAGGCTGGCTGTTCACAGAGCTCTTTTTGTCCCAAGCACCATTTTAGCGAGGCGAAGGGGAAAGGGAAAAGATGTGGTGAAAAAAGTATCCAAAAACAATAAAGGTAACCCCCAACCTTGGAGAGGATTTTGAAACAAAAACCACTCCAAAATTGGGGGGGAGATTCACAAAAAGTGGGACTGCAGCTGGGGGGGTCGGCGCTTCAAGAACACCCTACAGACGTAATTTTAAGACATGTCAAAAGAATAATCAGGACTGCAGAGAGAATCATCAGGGCTGACCTTCCCTCCATCCGGGAAATTATACAGGTCAAAGGGGGCCAGAAAAAAGCTGCTAAAATCTCCTGCAGACCCCACACACCCTGCACATAAACTGTTTTAGAGTTCTGCCTTCAGGGGGGGGCGCTAAAAAACAGAGCGCTGTTCACTAAAAACCAGCCGCCACAGAGACAGTTTTTCTTCCCTCAGGCTGTTTCTCTGTTGAACATTCAATAGAGTACAAAAAAACAGCATACAGATGTTGCAAATGCACCTTTTTTATTTTTTATATTTTGTGTATTTTGAAACCTTTGTAAATATGTATATTCTGTAGTGCAAAAACAAAAAACCAAAAGAGCAAAGTGTACCGGAGTCAAATTCCTTGTTTGTATGTACAAACTTGGCAATAAAGCTGATTCTGATTCTGATGTGGACTGCAGCTGGGGTCAGTGCTTCAAGAACCACCATACAGACGTATGTAAGACATGGGTTTCAGCTGTCTCATTCCTTGTGTCAAACCACTCTTGAACAAGAGACAGCATCAGAAGCGTCTTGCCTGAGCTAAAGACAAAAAGGACTGGGCTCCTTCTGAGTGGTCCAAAGTTATGTTTACGATGAGAGTAAATTTTGCATTTTCTTTGGAAACCAAGGTCCCAGAGTCTGGAGGAAGACAGGACAGGCACAGAATCCATGTTGCTTGAGTTCCAAGGTAAAGTTTCCAGGACTGGTAGCTTTGGCACTGTGTACCAACTAAGTATTAACTGCTGTACATGCTCATACTTTTTCATGTCCACACTTTTCAGTAGGCAAACATTTCTTTAAATCATTTTATTGCATTGATCTGAAGTAATATTCAAATTTTCTGAGATACTGAATGTGGGGTTTTCATTCATTTTCAGTTATCGTCAAAATTAAAAGAAATAAACACTTGAAATATATAAGTATGTGTGTAATGAATGAAAATAATATACAGGTTTCACTTTTTGCATGGAATTACTGAAATAAATAATTTTTTTCCATGATATTATAATTTTATGACCAGCACCTGTAGTGGGTTTATGAATCTTTCAAGGTTTTCTGAATTTGTGAACCCATGGAAAGTATTGTTTGAGAGTGATTTGTTTTTCAAGAAACAGCCATTTCACATATAAAGTTAAAATTACTAAATAAAAGATTTTTCATATTCACATCTCATTCTACAAGGGACACTAACTTAGAGTTGCCAGTCAGTCTAATATATATGTTTTAATACAGTGGGATGAAACTAGAGAATCCTGAGAAAAGCCAAGAATGGAAGAGGGTTGATCATGTAAACTCCTCTCATAAAACCATGGATAAAAGCTGGAGCTTTCAAGTGTCTTGTAGTACAATAAATGATGTTATCAAATAAGTGAATATAGGTGAGCATCACATTTACCAAAGAGGTGACCAATGTTAGAGCCAAAGACCTATTGAATAATAACCTGGTCCCTCAGCCAAGAACCTGCACTGTAAAGGTCATACACTGTGAGTTTTCCAGTGCTTTACTTCCAGCATGTGTTCTTGTATGCACAACACAGTAGTAACCCATGGCACTGTCCAAGGTTTTTTATGGTCATAATTTGAATGAGAATAAAAAATTGAAGCTTCTCTGTGGAATGAAGTAACAAAGGTCTCCTCATACAAGTAAACATCTAACTTAAAAAAAACATAGAAAACACAAGTAATGAGCTGTAGACAGGTCTTAACTGAATGTCTAAGCAGCTGTGAATTGCTGTTGAGTCAGATGAGCTGCTTTGCAACTGGTAACAAAGCTTATGTGCTCGGACGATGACGTCAACCAATGCAAATAAGAACTCTGACTGATCGCAACTGATGTTAACTGCAGTTGCACTGCTTTTGCAATTATGGACTGTGGAGTACCCCTGGGGAACATATCCACTCTGCTTGAATGCTTTTCTTTAGGTGAAAATGCACACATTAAAATAAACATTTGAGATGTGAGAATCAGACATTTAGCCATCAGACATGATGGCTACTTCAAGGAGGGTATATTACCAGGTCAAAAGGTTCAAAGGATCTCAAACTGTTTAAGCATGATAATGAGTTCACTGTACTGCAGTGGCCTACAGTCACCTGATCTAAAACCAATATAGTATATTTGGAATTCTGTGGAATTGGTGATTTATATCATAGATGTGGAGCTGACAAATCTGGAGCAACTGCATGATGCTCTGTCAAAAAGGGGGATCCAGCATAATACTAGCAAGATGTACCCAATAAACTGGCTGGTGAGTGTATAAACAGACAAATCTGGATGTCCAAAAAAGACAAGAAATTGTGCATGACTTCTTTTTTCAAATTACAGAAAATTTAAACTCTGCTTTTAACATTTTGTCTCTATAAAGCAAATGGTCATTTAAAACCGAACTGCCAACGTGTAATATGGGTGATATAAATATTCTTCACTCAGGCTATCAAGACTTTCAGTCTTTAAAGCAGCAAAATCTGCATTGGGCAAGTATGGCTGAATTAACAAATCAAAAAGCATTTAGTTTTGTCACTAATTTCTCATTTATATGCCTTGACTCTTCTTGACATTTTACTAAATACCACAGTGGTTGTAATGGTAAATTAATTACACAAGTGACTTAAAGGATGTTCCTTTGCTTAATACCTTTCATTTATATGGACACAAAAATTCTTGTGTAATGAAAGTGAGAAAAGGGTCAAAAACTTTAGAGATAATTAGCATCCTGTTTTTACTTTGCTGTAAAAGGGAGTCTTAAATGCACTCTGCATTTCATTTCTGCCAAAACCCAAATAAATGTGCAGAATAAAGGGAATCTGTTGCAAGTAGCAAATCTTAGTTCATTGGCACCTATTGCCAAATCCAAGCCACAGTGCCATGGTAAAAGAAAATGCAATGTTACTGAATTTATCCAAAAGCAGAAAGATATGAACTTTTAATATCCATGGATAATAAGATGAGGCATGGATGGAACCCTCTGCAGGAACTGTTTTATGGTGAGGTGAATAGCTGAGAGATACAATAAAACCTTTTACTTGACTTTTTCCAAAGCAGATCCAGAAAGTAGACTGAATTAGTCATTATACTAGGCATACACTTTACACTACGACACCCCCAGAGTCAGCGGTGATTACGGGATATAGCAATATAACATATCTTGGGATTTGTTAGAGATGTGTCACTGGCTTTCTACTGCATCATTAATAAGAGCTAACAGGCAGATGGCCTGTATATCTATAGTATGGGTGGCAGAGGCAGGTGTTGCAGGGTAAGTAAAGACTGTGGATGAGAGAAGTAAATGAAAAACAAAATGCAGAAAAGGACCTAAAAAATGTAGTCCTATAAATCTTCGTTTATTATTTCAAATATATTAGTTATTTATTGCGCATCTAAAATTATTTATGGAGCAGTCATTTTGAAATGAAAACAAAGTATTATATATCAGGAATGGTGAGCGTCCTGCATAAAACATATCTGACGCTATCAAAACTTCATTAGAGATTAATTTAATTGTCAAGTTATATCTTAGGCCTACCTAAAATTGGAACAAACAAATACAACATTGGAATTTATGACAGAAGACAATTTTAATCTTGCTCTTATTAAACAAAATTGCTACTGGACAAAATTAGTTTGTACCATTTAAGTGGCTGTTGCACAAGAAATGTCTTAAGTACCAAAAATGCCATCCATGAGCGTGTGACAACATAGCTTCCCCAGCCTTCTCGCTGGGTACACCCCCCCTCTCCTTTTTCTTCTTGCGGTAGGTCCGGTCCCTCAGATGTCTCCATATTGGAGTTACACTGCCTTCATGTCCTTCCTACGGTTGCCCTGAAGTGCAAACCACATCAAAAAGTTACTAAACACAACTACAAATTATAAAACACAACAACAATTCAAAAAACACAACAACATTTCAAACAACACAACAACATTAACCTACCGGAAAAGGTAGGTACCAGTGAAGACATGAGACATCGCTGATTGGTCCACTGCGCTGTTGGACGGACCACTGTTCTTGTTCCGCCCATATCGAGGATGCATTGATGCATCCTTCTGCTGACTTGGGTAAGCTAGGTTTCCCATAATGCACTCACAAGCAGCGGTCAATGGTGAAGGTGAGTGCAGACATTTATCGTTTTTATACCACTATTATTTTCTGACAAAAAGTAGTTTTAAGGCGAGAAAGTGGACCTCAAAACTTCATCCATGCAGTCAGTTTACCAAGAGTGAGCCTAGTTTGAACTGTGCTCCGGTATTTTTGGAGCAGCAGAGCTCCGCAGACAGGCCGCAGTGGCTGCAGGCTCAGCTGGCATTTGGAGGGGGTTTTCCCCACTAACCGCAGACTGACCTCAGCCAGTCACACTGTGATTTTTTTTAAATGCCGTGTTATATATATATATATATATATATATATGTATATATATATATATATATATACACATACACACACACACACACACACAGTAGTCCATAGTTGAGAAGTGGAACAAAAACATTCATAGTTTTCCATACATTTGCATTCAGCGCCATTTACCCTGATGCCTCTAAATAAAACCCAATGCCACACATTGAGCTCAGAAGTTAACTAATTACTAAAAAGAGTGTCGTGTATTCTCTTTATAAACACAGATGTTCTGTAAAGGTCTCAGAGGTTTGTTAGAGAGTATTAGTAAACAAACAGTGGAGGACCAAGGAGCACAACTGACAGGCTAGGGATAAAGTTGTGGAGATGTTTTGAGCAGGGTAAAGTTATAAAAAATGACCATGGCTTTAAAATTGTAACAGAGAATAGGCCATTATACTTAAATAGAAAAGAGATTGGCATAAATATGATCAGATACCTATGCTGACACACAAGATGAATTAATCAAAGAAACAGACAAGAGGCTTAGGGTAACTCTGTATGAGCTGCAGAAATCCAGAGCTCAAGTAGGAGAACATAACAGGACAACTCCACAAATCTGATCTTTTTGAAAGATTTAGTGAGACAACTCTGTTGTTGAAAAAACCTGTAAGAAATCCAATTTAAAGTTTGCTACAAGCCATGTAGTTAACTCTGCAAATATGTGGAAGAAGGTACTCTGGTCTCATGAGACCAAAATGTAACCAATGTGGAATGGAAAACTAATACTTATCAACCTGAACATATCATCCTGCCGATTAAATGTATTGGGGGACACGGATCATGCTGTGGGAGTGCTTTTCTTTGGGTCACACAGGGATAGGCCTACTGTTCAGATTTGCTGGGAAGATGGATAGAGCTAAATACTGGGTAGTCCTAGAAGAAAACTTGCCAGAACCTGAGGTTCACCTTCCAGCAGGACAACATATTAAGTCTCAGATGGCCAGATTGGAAATCTATGGCAACACTTGAAAACTGAGGCAACACTTGAACACTGAGGCTAAATACAAGTGCATGCCCCACTTTTCAGATGTTGCATTGTATAAAGTTTGGAAAACCTTGTGTAATTTTCTTTCCACTTCATAGTTGTGTATGTTGAGTTGTTTAAGGTTGTTAAATCCCAAATATAATATATTGAACTTAGTGGTTGTATGTCACAATGACTTGAATTCATTTTATATCTCTTCAGAAGATGTCAGTTTTAGTTCCTAAAAGTCCTAGTGTTCAGGATGGGTCCAATATGCCTGTAACAGATAAGCTGTCTTTAAGTCTATATATATCATAAACATAAAGACTACAGCTATCTGTTTAAAAACTCTAATTATTGTGTAGATTTTTCACTGAGCCACCTAAGCAAAATTAACTGATTCCATATAATCCTTAAGGATGTTTTGTCATTGCTGTGTTTAACCTCCTTTCATTTGTCAGTTGTTTCCTGTGATTGTTAACTCCTCTGTTATTTCCAACACCTCTTTGATACCTTATTGATATGCACACAAAGGCTTTCTTTATCCCATAAAAAAGCAACAAGTTAACAAATATTAATATATTGAAAATTACCGAACCAGGGGACCCTGAGGGTGTATGAGATCTTGTGTCAAGTGGATTGAGGCTCAATATGTGGTGTGCAAAGTAGAATTAGTTGTAGAAGAGAATGTTCCTTTGCTGGGAGCACATTATGTTGCCTTGCTGTGAGCACTGTATTTTTAAGTTGGCATCCTGTAAAGTTCGCAGGGAGGTCAGCTTTGTAGATGTTTGGTTTTGTTGAACCCTGTGCTCATCTGGGTGTTGTATGACACACACACACACACACCACACACACACACACCACACACACACACACACACGCACACACACGCACACAAGAATATAAGAAAAAATATGGAAGCAGTCAAAGGACAAGTGAACAAAACAATACACAATAAATACAAAGGGGGAATATACAAAGGAATCAAGGCACACTTTCAGAATAACTACAGCATAGAGTGAATAAAACATTTGTTTTTCTTGTGGCCTGGATTTAGTTTTGCTTTTTGTATTGTTGTACAAATTGCTCTGACCAAAGTGGTCTCTATGTTCTGACCAAAGGCGACTTTAAAGTATTTAGTTGCTTTCACATGTTTTCCTGACATGTAGAAATGTCTTTTGAAGGTGATAAACTAAATAAAACGAGATTTTAAAAATATCTATTCACAAATAAGAACCCGTTTTAAAGCAAACTTTAACTTACTCAAGTTAAAATTAAATTGTGACTAATCTGATATCATATGAGATTTGCATTTGTTGAGCCTACCTACATTAAAATCTATCCAATATATATATATATATCTATATATATATAGATATATATATACATATACATATATATACATATTTATATATACATATATATATACAGTACAGACCAAAAGTTTGGACACACCTTCTCATTCAAAGAGTTTTCTTTATTTTCATGACTATGAATATTGTAGCTTCACACTGAAGGCATCAAAGCTATGAATTAACACAAGTGGAATAATATACTGAACAAAAAAGTGTGAAATAACTGAAAATATGTCTTATATTCCAGGTTCTTCAACGTAGCCACCGTTTGCTTTGATTACTGCTACGCACACTCTTGGCATTCTGTTGATGAGCTTCAAGAGGACCTGAAATGGTTTTCACTTCACAGGTGTGCCCTGTCAGGTTTAATAAATGGGATTTCAAGCCTTATAAATGGGGTTGGGACCATCAGTTGTGTTGTGCAGGAGGTGGATACAGTACGCAGCTGATAGTCCTACTGAATAGACTGTTAGAATTGGCTCACATGAGGACCGCCCCAGGAAAGGAAGACCAAGAGTCACCTCTGCTGCAGACGATAAGTTCATCCGAGTCACCAGCCTCAGAAATCGCAGGTTAACAGCAGCTCAGATTAGAGAACAGGTCAATGCCACACAGACTTCTAGCAGCAGACACATCTCTAGAACAACTGTTAAGAGGAGACTGTGTGAATCAGGCCTTTATGGTAAAATAGCTGCTAGGAAACCACTGCTGAGGACAGGCAACAGGCAGAAGAGACTTGTTTGGGCTAAAGAACACAAGTAATTGACATTAGACCAGTGGAAATCTGTGCTTTTGTCTGATGAGTCCAAGTTTGAGATCTTTGGTTCCAACCACCGTGTCTTTGTGCGGCGCAGAAGAGGTGAACGGATAGACTCTACATGCCTGGTTCCCACCGTGAAGCATGGAGGAGGAGGTGTGATGGTGTGGGGGTGCTTTGCAGGTGACACTGTTGGGGATTTATTCAAAATTAAGGCATACTGAACCAGCGTGGCTACCACAGCATCTTGCAGCGGAATGCTATTCCATCCGTATTGCATTTAGTTGGACCATCATTTATTTTTCAACAGGACAATGACCCCAAACACACCTCCAGCCTGTTTAAGGGCTATTTGACCAAGAAGGCGAGTGATGGGGTGCTGCGCCAGATGACCTGGTCTCCACAGTCACCGGACCTGAACCCAATCGAGATGGTTTGGGGTGAGCTGGACCGCAGAGTGAAGGAACTCCTAGGAACTCCTTCAAGACGGTTGGAAAACCATTTCAGGTGACTACCTCTTGAAGTTCATCAACAGAATGCCAAAAGTGTGCATAGCAGTAATCAAAGCAAAAGGTGGCTACTCTGAAAAACCTAGAATATAAGACATATTTTCAGTTGTTAAACACTTTTTTGTTCAGTATATACTTTTGGTCTGTACTATATATATATATATTATTTATTTATTTTTTTAGATTTGTGTCTGGTCATTTTTTTGTTGTAATTTTAGTTTAGTCATGCATTTGCCTGGTCTTTGCTTTAGTCTTTTTTTATCCTACTTAGTAATTTACAATACATTTTGCAACCTATCGATATGTTGTTGGCTTTTATCTAATATTCATGCCTAAAATGCTTTCAATTAGTTATGTAAAATCAATTAAAAAATTTACTTTTTCAGAGTCAGCCCCTTTAAGTCTGAGGCCATAGTTGCCAACCAGTAAACAGATGTAATTTTCCTCCAGATGTATTAATTTTTTCTCCATGCACCTAAGCAGATTTACTCCGGGCACTCTGCCTTTCTCCAACACACTGAACCATGATCATAATTTGACAGAAGGAGCTTGTAGTAAAAGTAAAAGTTTTGTTTTTTTCCCCAGGTTGCAGTTTTTACCTCCTTCCATGGTTTTATCTCCAAACCCTGACCTGCTTCTCATAGCTACTGTAAGTAG
>JAHHUM010000530.1:0-40319 GCA_036173005.1 Crenichthys baileyi | reverse complement strand
TATTTTGTCCTTTTGTCTCTTTGCGGGTTAAATTTTTTTTGGGCCCTATTATTAGCTAAAATTAAAAACAATACTGAAAACAACTAAACAACTGCATATTTATACAGTCTAAATGGTAGCCACGTTACAAAAAAGCAAAAAAAAAAAAATCGCAAACTTTAAAGAAATAGTTCATGGGGCTATTTAAAATTTTCCCTGTGGAGCTAGCTGTGCTGCATGTAAGCTAGCTTGTTTTTTGTTTTAAAGAGGAGCAACAAGAAAAGTCCAATTTTGCTTCCTAACTTTTGTTAGCGTCTAGTGTTTTTCAACCTTGCAAATTTGGGGCAAAACCATGCAAGGTAAACAAAAAAATAATAAAAATTTTTTTTTAAAAAATTTTACCGCACTTGTTAGGGCTGAAATCTAATTTCATGACTGTGACACAGATAGTTAGGAAATTTATACTTCTGTCAATTTTTATTACCGTCATTGTATGGCGTCACAAAAAACCACACGTTTTTGCAGAGTAACTACTATTCATTGGAAGGTAACAGAAAATAACTGTAAATCGGGGTTCAGCTTGCCTTTTAGCATTGTTTATAAATTTAAAAAAGAGAAGTTGAAATAATAAACAAAACTATCAACGACAAAAAACAGGAGTCCACACAAACTGTGATTAGTATGATAGGCCTAAGCACTGTACCATGGTTTTAGCAACAATAACACTGTCACATCAGCACCAACAAAACTACGGCAAACATCAAATGGGATTCCTCTAGGCCTCTCCAAATGTAATACATGACATGACATGATATTTTCTGCAGAGTCTAAAAATGCTGTTGGAATGCTGAGGTTCTGATAGGAGGAGGAGGACCATGAATGAGTCAAGTTCATGTGAAGGTGAACAGTGGAAAAACCCTCTAGTTACGCTGCCAGGAAGTAGAAGCAAAACTACCAAAAGAAACCGGATGATTTAAAGATGCAGAGCAGAGCAAAAACTCTGATGCAAGATGTTCTTTGATTGAACAGTCTTGCTACAAAGATCCTTTCAAATCTTTCACAGATAACACTCTGACGAATAAAATTCATGGTTCACTCTTGATATCTCTGGATTCAATGTTGGCTGCAAAGCATTCTCCTGAGTTTTATCTCACTGTGTGGTTCACAACCACAACCCTTTCAACTCATGCCAAGCCAACAAATAAGATAACAATAAGTGCCTTTGGAAAACCAGAAAAAACCAATCTGTTCACCGACTGCAGTGAAATTCATGTGACTGACACTTCTTTCGGGTCACATAGCAGCATGCCCTCAACACTGAGTCTGAAATGCATGAACTTCTGACGAGTGGGAAATATGGGTCATTTCGTGCCTGAGTCAGGCCATCTGTAACAGTCACACAAGGTCGACTTGACCCCCACCAACTCCAACAATAGGATTACTTGTAAAACAGATATACCACTTTATTTCAGCTTAACTAAAAATGTGAATTTTTTTATTTCATTCAGTCAGGTGAAACGGTTATTTTAAAATGGGAGCACAGCTCAACCAGGAAGTGGAAGTTATATGAAGTTATAGAAATAAGCCAAAAAATTACAATTTAGATTAGAGATGGTACAATCATTAATTTCAGCATTTACAGCAAACCATTAGAGAAAACTACTGATGTAAAACACTATTTATTATATTTTCAGTTAAAACATCAGTCAAATTACTGTAGCACCTTATGTTGATTAGTCTTACATCTGATGACTACGCTTAAACTAAGACAGGTCGGTAAGAGAAAAGGATGAGGTTTCAGTCAAAGCAACGGACCACACAACAATACAACTGCTGTAAAATGGCACAAGCACTATAAAACTGAACTTTTGCTTAGAACAAAAACTAAACTCCCAGTGTATCAGTTGTCCATCTGGCAAGGTGTTACTGAAGAGATGTACTGGTGACCGCAGCCAACGCAATTCAGCTTGATTGGGCCTAACCGCCCATAACGTAAAAATACAATGTTTTTCTGACGAGTGAACGCACCATACCAAAGCGCTAACTGTTTGCTCTAACATCACACTTAGCTATTTTCAGAATCACTGAGAGTTTAATAAAGTCAGAGGAAGCACTAAAGGTGTAAAAAGCAATGTATTAGCAAAATGTTTCTGTCAATACATGTCAGCGGTTTATTCAGGCTGCTACAACAGAAAGCTGGACAGAAATAGGTACTGCCACTTCATACAACTGCAGCTTTTTTTTCCCACCTTTCTCATATATTAAAAGAAGTCGCCGAGTCACAACTTCAACAGATACCACAAAGGCTGAATGAATTACAGCAGATATCCTCTGTTTTATCCTTTTGAGTTTTCTTCTAACTTCTGTCTGTCATGGAACATGCAGAGTTTCGGAAATCTCACAGATGAAGTAAGGATCTGCATTTTCTAAAGATTATGCATACCCACTGATGTTCCCAGTAAGTAATGCTAACTGGAGGTGTGCAATGATCGTATCATTTCTCAATGTAGGGGGAAAGAATTACCATAATTAGAAATGGTGTAATAATAATGTTTGCAAACCCCAAATAGACAATCCATCCATCCACCCACCCAACCAACCATCCATCCATACATAGATAATCCATCCAGCAACTTCTGGGTCTACCCTGGAGTCTCCTCTCAGTGGGACGGGCTTGGAAAACTGTCAAATGGATGTGCCCAGGAGGCATCCTGATCTGAACCACCTCAACTGACTTCTTTTTGATGAGGTTTCAGCAGCTGTTCTTCAAGCTCTCCCCGGAACAAAGAAAAGACAGAATGACTAATAACTATTCCATACGGCCCATATCTAACAGTAACAACACAAATCTCTAATGTAAAATGCTAAAGCACTTTAAATATCAACACAAGAGGAGTTTTCTCTTAGTTTTAAATGGGTAAATCCCTGTTTTACAGTGAGTGCTCTCTCACATAGTGTGACGCCGCCTGTGTTCCTAACATAAATGACCACTCCCACCAGGAAGGGTAAAAAAATACTTTCAGCGCTGTTCTTATATCTTCCTTTCTTGTAGAGAGACATCTCAATGGGCTAAAATCAGCATCAGCACTTCACAGCTTTTCCAAAAATCTGAGATTGGAAATTGACTGTGAAACTCTGACCGGTGGTTCCCTACATTTAATTGTTTACGAATAAATGATGTAAAAAATAAAACTCCTTAGTACTTAATTTTATCCTGTAATTTTAATAGCATTCATATTGTGTTGCAGTTATAAAGGGTGTGTATGTGTTCTCAGTTCTACATTTTCAACACATTTTTAACAGTTTCTACCTACTCCATCTCCTAAATCTTGCTTAATTTTGTACACTATTAGCAGCACCAGTTGTCAGAAACACCAGTTCCTAGTTGGATTGTGCCAAAATGTAAACTGCTTTAATTTAGCAGCTCAGGGTTGTTAGAAAAAAAAAAAACTCATACTAATCTACCTTCAGTTTATCTCATTATCCATATACTAAACATCGCTTACTGATCCTGATGTCATTTTTTGTGGTGGAGTTTCATAACATGATGTACCAGAAACCCTTATTGTAAAGAGTCCTAAATAATAACATAATAATGTCACGTGTGCAACATCTATGAGACTCTCCAGTAGCAGTTTATTTATTGTACGGCGAGGCACTGAGAGCACTTCAGCTAAAAACAAACATGACTTGTTTTGAATAAAACAGCTGCTTTAAAAAAAGTAAACATAATCATGTAAAACTGTACTTACTCTCTGAAATGTGATGTTCTCACGGCTTTCCAGCAAAAAATATAAACCAGGCTATTTGTGTAAACACTCCACAGCTTTTGATTATATTTTGTCCACCAATTTTGCTTCTACCCAGTCCTAATCTCCTCAGCTATGTGCACTACAGACCCATTTAATCTCCTGCTTGCATACCTCCAGCTCTTTCCATTCACCATGTCGCCATAGACACACTTGTTAAAGCTCCTCGTGCTCCAAAAACAAGCAAACTTCTTCTGTCCTGATTTCTACATATGGCCTTAAAATGGTAAGTTATGCTCAGGCTCTGTGTTATAATAACAATAAAAGTGGTTCTGTGTTTCTATATGGAGGGTATTATCGATCAAACATCAAATTATCAGGTAGAAGAATGAGAAAGCATACTACTGATTTTGAAAAAAAATACGTATTCAATTAGCTGAGCTCTTAAGCATTTAAAGGTCTTTTTTAATATTTATGTAAAATTATTAAAAATGTGAATCAGAGTTCCTTAACTCTAATTTCGTACAGTAGTTACTCAACAGCATTAAGTATCCCTTCAGGGCAGTTGCTGTACTAAAATACAGCTAAATTAGGTCATAACATTTGATAAAGTAGGAATGCAGGAACTTTTGTACTTGTTGCACTGCAATAATACAATCTAAAGTGGGGCCTGGCAACTGAGGACGACGCGGGGGGAAGCAGGGTGGAGAACAGCCAGACCGTGATGTGAAAGTCCATATAAGGCTGCAGGCGAGGAAATTACCAGAAAGGAACTGATGTAAGTGCAGAAACCTTGAGTCACAACATCACTTCCTTGGGAAATTGAAGCACGGCCAGGAGCAGTCCAGCAAAGAAAAAATTAATGCTATTGTGAAACATCTCACTTTTCTAAAGTTACTTAAACACTGAGTTTAGTAAAACACAAATGGGATCTGAGCTACTACAGCACCAAATTAACATGCATTTTTTTCAGTTGGGAGCATAGCTTTCTCTAGCTTCAGGACATCTGCTAAATTATCCGCATCTAACTTCCCTTTCTTCATTCACTTTGTCAGGCCAATATTTACATGCTGGTTTCACTGAGTGTCACAAAAAGCAGAGAGAAGTAGGAGTTAAATCCCCTTTTCATGTTGATTTCACTGCATCTGCACAAATGGAACTCAAACCCCCCCCCACCCTTAGTTTTAATAAAACCACAAAGCCAAACGACTCTTTAATTTAGGAAAATCGCACTGCTTCCTCTTCTGTCCTGCGCTAGTTTCCCCTTTTTGCCTCTTTATTGCACACACCCACAGCAGAACTTTCTCTGTGCTCATGAACTGAGAGTGACTACCAAACAGCAACTGTTGTACCTGCACATAAAGAGTGACACTAGGTAAAGTGTAATACCTGACAGGAAATAAGTAAAGACGTGTAAAAAGGGTTAGTGCTTTTCTTCTGTGTGTGGTACAGGAAATATGAACGTCAAGGTTGAGAAAGAACTCACACAAGTCCAGTTTGATTCAAATAAATAATGGACCGCTTCAAAAATATACAGTTTTGAGCACATTAGTTTTCTTTTGTTAAGTATTAATATGCTTATTTACTGACAAAAGGCATTAAGAACTCATAGGTATCCGTTTTTTACAGCTTAAGCACAGATAGATAAAAATAAGTGTGCAAAGCTGATGTCAGAGGCAACAACGCCTAACATTTTCTTCTGGGTGCCAAATGGAAAAAAAACGTGGAGGAAGTTCTAGCAGAAACAATGCTACAGGAAGAGAGCAGGTACAGTAGTTGGAGCTATTTGTACTGAAGTTCTGCTTGGAAATATTCCACATGTTTTGTTTTTTTCATGAAACTGAGTGAGAAATGCAGCATTTAAAACTTCTAAAAGTATTGGCTTTATGCATGGGCCAGTTACCGGTATCAATTTATAGCAAGGTTTTAACAGTTATGGTTTCAATACCACTTACATTTTCCGCTATAGTATTTCTATGCTTTAAAGTCATTTCAATGAGATGATAGAGGAAGTGCAGGCTTATGGAGAACAGAGTGACACAGCACTCCCATCCCCTACCTGTTGCTGCTTACTGCCGGTTAAATGGCTGAAATAAGGCTACTATACTTCTCTTTAAGACAAGTCCAAAAGCTACGAATGGCAGGTCTGTAAAGCAGTGGAATGCAGGCTAGCTATCGAGGCTGATACCCCAATTCATTAACCAGCTAATATCACCTTATTATACTTGTGTCACTCTAAAAAGAGCAGATCAACATAAAGGTGTGATGTTCTGCACAACTACGAACTATCTAATATTTTTGCTTTAGTCTCTGGATAAAGACAACTAAATTAAATAAAATCAGTTGAATCGTGTTATGCACGTTTGTTTTTGTGTTAACACTGTAATAACATAGTCTTTTTACTCAAGCTTATCATACACTGAGTATCTCATACTGGCCCAAGCATAGGTGGAAGAAAATGGCTGACTGTATGAGGACTTTCCCTGGGCCAGTAAGAGATTTTCGAGGTATAACAACCTGCAGTAAAACTGGCAGATTTCACCATATCAAAGTGTTTACTTAAAGATTTAACACAAAAATGTAAAAGATGATATATCTGCTTTTAGGGAAAAAGCAACAATTATTTCAGCTGCTGCTAAAATATAACAGTTATTATAATGAACAATATATTATATTGAGCTTGTCGCACAGAATATTACATTTCTCTTCATTCTGCTTTTTATAGAGTAACACAAGTAGAACAGCTGATACCAGCAGGTTAATTAGTTGGGCTGTCTGCTTCAGTACAGCCTCCAGTCACCTGCTAGAACACCTGTAGCTCGTCAACTTGGTGCCACTCATAATATTAGCTTTCTTGTAAGCAAGAGAGAACTGTAATAAACTTAATTTAGCCAGCGAACTAGCAGTGTGCAGCAACATGTGAGGGAGGGCAGCATTATTCTATGCTCTGTACAGCTGTACAAGAAAAACTCACTTTGTCACTTTCTCCAGCATCTCTTTAAAAGCTCTCTAAACTGTAGGCACGGTATGATGGACATTTTTTGCGCTTTTGAACCAGTTGCCTTTTAAACTGTCGGTATACTTTGAATCCGGTAGCCACCCAATGAAGTATGTTTGAGCTTTCTTTTGGCCAGTTAACCAGCAGTGTGCAGAAACAAGTGGGGGATGGACAGATATGCCACTTTATGTTCGATACAGCAGAAGCAGAAACTCTGGTCACTTCTGCACTTTCTCTACCATCTCATTAAACTGCAAGAACCTTAAGATGGAAAATGTTAGTGGTTTTGAAACTGTAACTTCTCTGGATCTTTATTTGACTTGATTCAGGAAACCGACCTATGCACAATTTGAACTATTCTATTACATATAATAAAACATTAATTCACTGTCATGAACTGGAATATTAAGAGTGAAGTCTCAATTTCCCTGTAGGCTGATCAACTTCATCTCATTGGTCATGCTTTTTACGAGCAGTAAATTCGTTCTTAGGTCTGAGTGTCAATATGAATATTTTAGTCCATTTTATATTTAAAGTATATTTTTATTGAGACAAGACCAAAGGTTTAAATGGATCAAGTGCCATGATGGCATAGATTGGATGTGTTAGAAACCACATTAAGCTGTATCAGCCAGTGACGAACAGGCATTGTCATTGTGATGGCCCCCCTTGCTTTTCTTTGTCCAGAACATGACCAGCACCAACACAGATTTCAGGGCTCAAGTTCCTCAGTCTCAGCTCATCATTCACACCTTTGATTGTCTCGTTTCCCAACCCAAAACATATGTAAGCTCGCCTTTTAGTCGCCCCGGATTTTGGGCAGCACAGCTGGCCTGAGTGACAGTTCAAATCCCTCCTTGTTGAAGCCAACGAAATAAAGAGGCCTTGGGGGGAAAAAAGGGCTAGCTCAGCTCAGCTCGGCTCGGCTCGCTACGGCAGCAGGCCGCACTTCCGCTGAAGCCACACAGAAAACAAATCGGAATATCTGGGTCTGTGTGCACGGAGGTGAGTTTACAGAGAGGCGTTTAGGTGAAGTTTGAAGAGCAAACGGTGAACTGAAGGGATTGATTTCAAGGCGCTAATTTTAGGGAGCCGACGGGGCAGCAGTGCGCAAGCGCACACACGCTTAACGGTCAGCAGCGCAGACAGCGACCCACCGCTGAGTTTCAAAGGATGCTATAAAACACCTCTAACTTCTCACTAACTCACTTCTGTGTGAACGCGGATAATCAGCTTAAAACGGGTTCTCACAATGTTTGAGAAATGAACAAAACAGAAAGATGAGAAAATGAAGATATTACAATATTTTTGTTGTGTTCGCTCTTACCGTTTTCGGCATCTTTCCGGTCTTTTACCTCCTGCACAGATTTTCCTTAAAACTTCTTAATTCGGCTGACTAGTCTAGAAAACTTTTTACCATCAGAACAACGGAACCAACGAAACGCCCTCCCGGGTTGGGGATACTTCTAGCTAAACTACGAAAAGCTTTTTTCCCCCTTTTTCAAAGCCGCGCTCCAGGGAAGGTTTCTCTTTGTTTCGCCTTAAAGTAAAGCGGACTGGGAGCTTGATTTCCTGCTAACGGTACCCCTGCTGCAAAAAAAACCACACCCAGAGCGATGACAGGACAGCAGCCAGCCAGACAGAGGCTCAGAGAGAGGGCTCAGGCCAGCGGCTGACTCCGCCTGCGGCAGCCGCATCATCATGACTGTACACCGGTTCTAGATTTTAAAAAAAGGAAAACAAAAAACAAAAAAAGTTGCTCAGGATTCACTTTTAGCAGACATGGGCACTGTTGCTCAAATGTTGGGTCAGATAGGAATTAGAAGAAATTACAGGGGTGTAGACGTGTGGGCTACTGTTAATGCAGGAGCGGTGTTATTATCTTAAAACATTGGGGGGCTGAGCCCGGTTCTGATTTTCTTATATTTTTATGAGCAGCATCTTTAAAAATTATTTTAAATTGTCTTATATTAGTAAACAGAACATTTTCTCTTACTGTTTGACATTAAATTAAACTAAATCTTTTCTATCAGAAGCTTACGAAGCCATAAAATAATCCTCTGAGCTTTCTCCTTTTGTTCAGACAGTTATCTTTGCAGGCAAAGTTCCGACTTTGAAGAAAGTAATGAAGAACAATTCTCCCAAATAAGCCTGATATAAATTGTTTATTTGGCTTTTTTATTGTAAGAACTATGATCCATGATCACACCAAAATACCTCTGAGTGGCTTCCTGCTGAGATCTTATTTATTGTATTAATGTGACCATAAGGCATGATTATATTATATCTCTTCCTCCTTCACTTTTTAGTTAGCCCATTTAGCTGAAGCTGACACCCCACCCACATGGAAGATTCCGGTAGACATAATGGTTAGTGCAATGTTTGTGCAGGTTTGTGCCGTTAAAATTTTCATTTGTGCTGCTATGGTTTCGGAGATATTAAAGATTATTTTTTAGGTCATCCAGAGGTCACCACTACCCCATTCTCCTCCGACATGAACCGGAGTGGTCTATTTTTTTTAGTGCTTCATTTGTGGAGATTTGTGCTATTAAACTTTCCTTTTGTGCTGTTATGGTTCATGAGGTCGGCCGATGATGTCATCAACACCCCACTTTACTCCGAATTGAACCAGAATGGTCTACTTTTTTAGTGCTTCGTTTATGAGATAAGTTTTAATTTCAGACGATCACATGCCTTTACCAATGCAGGAAGGAAGCCAAGGTAAGTCTTTTATTTCTTTCTGCAGAACAGTGACATTACAATGATTACGTTGTTTATGTGTATTTTATGGAGCCATTTGGAGTAAATTTGCAGCTGAGTATGACTCCAGTGGTGACAGAAAAAATTGTCCAGTCCATTATCTGCAATGCTGCCACTGTGAGGTGTGCTATATTTTAGTACTTGCAAAGATACGATGGCATTTAATAGGTTAACATTTAATAGGTTAACTATGAACAGAAATGTGATTGACAAAGTAAATATAAAAACAATGCATTACAAATTTCATTGATTAAAGTAAAAGTACATTATACACAATATATTTCTTAACCAAACTTTATTTGACAAATTTACACACAAAAGCATAAAGTCATTTTAAGAACACAAGCTGAGCAGCATCAGTCATAAGTGTTATAAACATTACATTATAACGGTCGCAGGCCATAGACGTCATCAGTTCCTGTCAAGGCTGCAGCTGGTGAAATCCATTCCCACTCTAAGTGGTGTTGTCTGGCACAGACAGGTAATCAATTCAGGTGAAATCATTTGATCTTCTGAAATGAAAAGTCATATCTCATAAACAGCACAAACCTGCACAGACGCAGCACTAATAAAGTAGACTATTCTGGTTCAATTCGGAGCAAAATGGGGTGTTGGTGACGTCATAGGCCGAAATTTTAACTTTTAGTATCTCATAAACCTACGGAGCCCGCGAGGGGACACGGGGGAGTTTTTTTCTTTTGCGTCCCCACGCAATACTTTTGCGTTTGCTCGCAAAAGTTGTTAATCACCTTGAGAAAGCTGTGCATTTTGGAACAGCAGCACAGATGACAAACTGCTCACAAAACATACAGCACTGATATGGAATTGATCTGGTTTATTTGTCATATGCAGGTTAACACGCAGTCAACAATGCGATTAAATGCTTATAAGAAGAACCGTTCAAATCACTATAAAAACAAAAGTGGCATGCAAAAAAAGTACACCTCATGCAGCAGTAATTAGCAAAAAAGTGTCAGATGTGGTTTCGTGCAGTATTATTGTCCAGAGTTCAGTAGTTTGACAGCATGTGGATAAAAACTGTCTTTAAGTCTGATTGAAGATCATTTTATTTAAGGCCGATTTCAAAATAAAACTCACTAAATCTCAAAAACGGGTCTCCCACAAAGTATTGCGAGATAACGCAAAAACTATTGCGAGATAACGCAAAAACTATTGCGTGAGAACGCAAAAGTATTGGGTGGGGACGCAAAAGAAAAAACATTCCCCCATGTCCCCTCGCGAGCTCCGTATAAACCATAACTGCACAAACGGAAACCTTAACAGCACACACCTGCACAAACGAAGCACCAACCTTTCTGTCTATTTACCGGAATTTTTCGTGTGGGTGGGGTGTCAGCTTCACTCAGCTGGCTCATTTCAGCCTTTCCTAGAAATTGGTGCTAATATCTCTATCCTTTCATATTGTTTTTAATCAGAGAGGATTTATTTTAGTTTCTTTCTCCATCTTATTGTCACCCCCCGTCCCCACTTTTTTTTATAACCTGAGGCACCCCTGCCCAACCAATGAGGAGTGAGGGCAACTTTCAGAGTTGTTTTACATCAGTATTGCTTTCTTTAAACTTCAAATGTGTGATGTAAAAGTTAATTACTGAAAGGAAGTGGTGAACAGTGTGAAAGAAAACAACCTCTAATCATTTTAGGGCATTATCACCGCCTACCAGCGCAGGGTTGTTTTTTTCTCAGCTTTGAATTTTTTGGGTGGGGATTTCAGAGAACATGTCCACAATTACTTTATTAAAAACAGTGGAAAATATTCTGTTATAAAACAATATCCAGAGATGCCAACTCTTCATCTCCTCTGGTGATCCTGCTGTCTTTCCTATTTCCAGATGTAGTTTTCTCAAATTGTAATTAGAGGGTGTGGATAAATCCCAAAATATAATACATTCTTTACATATTGTATTCAGACTTATTATTTTCAATAACAAACTATTTAGGCTACTTAGATTTGGGCTTATTATCACCATTTTAATTATTTAGGTCTGGTCATTGTAACCTGTTTTATTTGTTTTATATATCTATGTTTTTCAGATATAATCGGTTTATTTTTAATAATAAACAATGAATGATAAAGGTTTGTGCTGTGTAGTTAAAACCATTTGTTAAGGCGTGTCCTATACGAGAAATAAATAGCTGAATCTGAATTTTTACAGGGCGATCACGCCTCTTCAGCAACCTGACTCTGCAGATAAAGTACTGCTGCTCTGTTGCTGCAGCAGGAGACAGCTGCAGGGCTACAACTAGATGCAGACTTGCCACGCATGAACAGTTTAGTGGTTTTGCAGGTTTTGAAGCTGAAGCTGCTCTTGCTTTTGGTTGAATGTTGGTGTGGATTCTCAGTCACCCAGGACATTACTAAATGCTCAAACAGAAGGCAGCTGTAGGTCTTCTCTTGTTTTTGAACTGAGGAAGCCTTGTGGATGAGAGGTGAAAGGCTATCAAGAAACAAGAGGGGTTGCCCAGTTGCACTCTATGTAGGCACTCAGGACTTTGGGCCAAACACATATAATCTTTTCTGGAGATTTCCGTAAATGCATATTTTGATTAGCTTTTTTTTAAAATTTATTTTAAAATTCTTGTATTTGTTTTAAGATTCCAGGCTACCTACCAGTACCGCTGTTTATATATTAAAGTTTAGACTATTTTCAGGATAAACAACCAAACTAAATTGCACCCCTGGCAAAGATATGTTAAAACCCTTAAACATTAATCTTTTATTGCAGTAGTATAACCTCAAAGAAAAATCCAACCTTATATTTGACTTCTTTTTATTCTCAACTGAGAGATTTAAACAGTTTGGGGGTTTTTAAATCACAGGTGACCCACTCAATGGTGCTCTTAACATTCCATTAAAACAAACAAACTGAAGCAATTTTTATTCATACTTTTTAAAGTTGATCAGACAAGATACAAAGGTTTGTTTTAACTACTGGGTACTAGGCTGTAAGAAGACCCATATTTATTTTGGTACCACACACAGTAAGCAGGATGATAAGGGAGATTAAAAATATCTACAAAGCTGTCATTATAGAAATGCTGCAAAGAGTGGCATCTTGGTATCAGCTAGCTTCGATAACAAATATCAGAGGCTATCAACCCAACAACCAAGTGTTTTGCAGGCCTGGCAGAATATATACTTTTCTATTTTATCATCACAAATGTGAACATGTGTAATTTGCGCAAACTGGCTGGGATTCTTACTGGAACCGTGTGCTTTGGTCAGATGAGACAGACGCAAGTTTGAACCTCTTGGCTCTCATGTTGGGTTTGATGTGAAATAAAGGGTATGGAAGCACCTTGTGTCCACTGTTAAGTATAGTGGAGGATCTGTAATGCTGTGGGCCTGTTTCTCTTCCAAAGGTCCCAGAAACCCTATCAGAGTGCAATGCGTCATAAACTTTTGATATATCTAGAGATTTTAAATTTAAAAACTGGTGGCTTCTGCCAGAAGTCTGAAATTGCTTGTCTTTACACAGGATAATGATTGAAATATTTCAGAACATAAGTCCAACACAGAAATTGTTCACCAGACACATCAACCCTTTGTCATGATCATCTCAGTCCCCACACCTAAATCCTATGAAAACGTTTGGGATGAACTGGAGAGAAGAGAGTAGAAGATAAGATCCAGGACTTTGGAGGATCTAGGGAGGTTGTGCAAAGAGGAATAGTTAAAGATTATTCTTTCTGTATGCTCCAACCTTGTGACATGTTAAAGGAGAAATCTAAGAGTCAGGTTTTTGTTTCAAGCATAAGTAGAGTGTTATAGAGACACCTGGTAAAACAAGTTGCCTTAGGATTTGTACTGTGAGTAAAAATATTTGCATTGCCACTTCTGTAGTGTTTGGATGAATTAAGATCTTATATAAAGAAGGCATGGTGGTCTGTCCATTTTGCTAGGACTCTTCTGTTTCTAGTTTGTCTGCCTGGAGTTTCCTACACTCCAAAGACATGCATGTTGGGTTTACTGCTGATTCTGGTGGAAGTGTGCATGTTTGCAGTTAACTGTATGTTTGATAAATGTAAAATCTCCCTGGTACAGTAAGGACAGAATGATCCCTGCAAATAGCAAACCCAGAAATGTCAGAATGTATTAACTGTACTGTATTTGGATCAGCAGACCTAAAATGTGCTGTAAAATGTCTCATCTCCCTCCGGTTCTTACAATCACAAAAGATGAGACTCCAGGCCAACTGAGAGTTTTCAGCGGGGTCTTTGAATGACTCATCATAACCCACTTTTTCTGTGTGTACACGGTGTGACCCGAAACAATAACGGCACTCCCTTTTTACGCCCTGACATTAATGTGGAAAACACCAGTGGCTACATGAATGAGTCTCTGCAGACTAACTGGTGCACAGCGCTGAGCCATCACTGTGTTCTAGTGTTGACTCATCCCTCAGCTTCCAGGGCAGGATGACCTCCCCTCTCGGTCACCTGAACAACCGCCATGCTGCTCTCACATCATCATCAAGATAATGTGCATTCTCTACAGTCAAGGTCAAGGTTGGTCAGACTTATAACACTATCATTATGTCTCCTTGAAGGTAGATGGACACTTGTTGGATATGTCTAATCTTGTTAGTGGAGGGAGCTATTTTCTGAAGACAATATATGAGTTCAACTCTTTTATTGGTTATTTATATATGGTTCTTTGAAAGATATGACCCATGCAAAACATGTTTGGCACAGGATTATTTCCTCTACAGTGTAAAGGCAATACATATATATATATATATATATATATATATATAGATATACAGGGGTTGGACAATGAAACTGAAACACCTGTCATTTTAGTGTGGGAGGTTTCATGGCTAAATTGGACCAGCCTGGTAGCCAGTCTTCATTGATTGCACATTGCACCAGTAAGAGCAGAGTGTGAAGGTTCAATTAGCAGGTTTAAGAGCACATTTTTGCTCAAAATATTGAAATGCACACAACATTATGGGGTGCATACCAGATTTCAAAAAAGGACAAATTTTGGGGTGCGCGTCTTGCTGGCGCATCTGTGGCCAAGACAGCAAGTCTTTGTGATGTATCAAGAGCCACAGTATCCAGGTAATGTCAGCATACCACCAAGAAGGACGAACCACATCCAAAATGATTAAATGTGGGGGCAAGAGGGAAGCTGTCTGAAAGGGGTTTCTAGTGCTAACCCGGATTGTATCCAAAAAAAATAAAACCACGGCTGCCCAAATCACGGCAGAATTAAATGTGGGGACCTCAACTCTCCTGTTTCCCCCCAGAACTGTCCGTCGGGAGCTCCAAGGGTCAATATACACGCCGGGCTGCTATAACCAAACCTTTGGTCACTCATGCCAATGCCAAACGTCGGTTTCAATGGTGCAAAGGAGCGCAAATCTTGGGTTTGGACAATGTGAAACATGTATTGTTCTCTGATGAGTCCACCTTTACTGTTTTTTTCCCCACATCCGGGAGAGTTACGGTGTGGGGGAAGCCCCAAAAAAAGCGTACCCCCCGACTGTTGCATCCCAGAGTGTAAGCATGGGGGTGGATCAGTGATGGTTTGGGCTGCCATATCATGTCATTCCCTTGGCTCAATACTTGTGCTAGATGTGCGCGTCACGGCCCAAGACTACTGAACCTTCTGGGGGACCATGTGCATCCAATGGTTCAAACTTTTATCCTGAAGGGGGTGCCGTGTATCAGGATGACAATGCACCAATACACCAGCAAGACTGGGGAAAATTTGGTTTGATGAACATGAAAAATGAAGTTGAACATCTCCCATGGCCTGCACAGTCACCAGATCTAAATATTATTGAACCATTTGGGGTGTTTTTGGAGGAGCGAGTCAGGAAAATTTTTTCCCTCCACCAGTATCACGTATTGACCTGGCCACTATCCTGCAAGAAGAAGGGCTTAAAACCCCTCTGACCACTGTGCAGACTTGTATATGTCATTCCTAAGATGAATTGACGCTGTATTGGCCGCAAAAGGAGGCCCTACACCATACTAATAAATTATTGTGGTCTAAAACCAGGTGTTTCAGTTTCATTGTCCAACCCCTGTATGTGTATGTATGTATGTTTTATATATATAATATAATATTAAATATATATATATTTTTATATATATTTTTAAAATAATATATTTATATTTATATTTTAAAATATTATACCCCAAAATTTTTCCCAAGTAAGGTTTTGTTGTTAGTTGAAATACATACATCCGAGTACATAGTACTGCTACTACAACCACCAACCAGCAGATGGCGCACCAGTGCCTTAGAAGCGAGGATTGGTTTTACACAGCATAGGAATGTGCCGTGATCTAGCCGTTTCAAGCGACATGAGAAAGACCTTTTAAATAAACAAAAAAATAGTGATCTGTCATAAAGACAAGAAGGGCTCAACTACATGGACAGCCCCTTGCAAAAGTATTTATACCCCTTAATCTGTCTCATGTTCTGTCACATTAAACCACTGCTGGCAATGTATCTTAATGGGTTTATTTGACGGACCAAAACAAAATAAAAAGTCGGAAGCGGAACACAAAGAATAAATGATTTTCAAATTTTTGGCGATTAAAAATCTGATATGTGAAATGCATTCATCTTCAAAAAAGATCCAGTTCAACTAATTGCCTTCAAAAATCACCTAATTAGTAACTAGTCTGGCTGTGTGTAATTTAACCTCAGCATACAGCTGTTCTGTGAAGGCCTCATACACTCCACACATATGGCCTCCATGGAAATGTAGGACTTTAGAATATTTATAAGAAAGCCAAAAGAAATCCTCTGCAGTTTAATTCACAAGGCATATAGAGGATATGTTATATAAGGCTAATATTGGACTTTATTTGTCCTAAATGTAAAACTGTGTGGTGAAAAGCCATCACTCTCAATGCACTATGCTTTCTGTGAAAAACGCTGGTGGCATCATCATGCTGTGGGGATGTTTCCTTCAGCAGGGACAGGGTTGGTGGGACGATGGAGAAAGATGGAGATTACTCAACAGTTTGATGGATAAGACTTAGGCACAATTCGGTGTTTCAGCTGGACAATGATCCCAAACACACATTAAAACTGATTTTGGAATGGATAACGCAGGCAAATGTCAAGCTTTTGGAACGGCCCCAACAAAGCCAACTGGAAAGTATGTGAACTAACCAAAATTATAATCCTTACAAGATAACAAATCCAGCCAGAATTATGGCTGATGTTTAAAAAAGTGTTTTTTCTCTGCATACTGCTAAATGTATGTATGTATTTGAGTCTGCATGTATGAATTTAACCATGTGTGGATAGGAGAAAGTGTACAAAAAATGTAACTTGTTAACCTGAAGAACAATATAATATGACAAAGTGTATGTACATTTCTAACCAGAACTGCATGTATATGATTACAAGTATTACTGCTTCCTTATTACAATGTTATACAACATTCAGGTTTCTGTCACAAAAAAAGATGAAACACTGGTTGAACAGAGGTTTGCTTTATTTATCCAGAAACACAGTTTGTCATTAAGACTTACATTTTGTTTGAGTCCACAGACTCAAATACTCTAGTATTTTTGTTCATTTTGATCTATAAAATCAATGCTTTTTCCAGTCAGTGTGGATTACAATACTGCTGATCATCACAACACAAAATCTTGCTGTACATTTCCCTTTTTTTTTGTTGTTTTTTTTTTTTTTACATCGTAGACACATTGCCTACTCAAACAAGAGACCTACACTTAGGTGACCACTTAATTTCTCCACATCAGAAAACAAAGTCTGTGATTTATAATGTTTGTGTGACTAAACCTGAGTATTACACTGAATTCTGTATATGTACAGTCGTGCTAAAACGTGTGTACGCCTTGCTGTGGCATTTTGTACACCATCCATTCCATACGGTTGCGCAAAACTGCGCAACACTTTTAAACCAGTTTTCAACAGATATGTTTTCACATCAGAAATCACTTTGGTTTCGATCTGTTCCCTCAACAGCTCAATCCAAACTTAACGAAATTGACAATTTCATCCTTAACAACCTTAATAAAACCACTAAGGACTCAATGCCAACTGGCCTCAGATACAGAAATTACTAAATTACACTGTGAATAATTAAATAGTCAAACAAATCACAATTCAACACACCTGTGCTTTGTGAACATTAAGGGTTGCTCATTAAATCAACTGTCAAACATTTCAATAAAACACCATCTTAGAAGCATCAGGGTAAAAAGCATCAAGCACAAATTCCAGACCTGGAAAGTTCTGGATAAGTCCCTTAACCACCAGGCTAGAACCCGATTAGTGTTTGTCGTTTCCTCCTGTGTGGACACACAAGTCTTTCCAAAACAACCCATGTGCTAAAATAACTTGAAACTGTTTGACAAAGCCACCCCAGAGTATATTTGGCATGTTTCATTAGGCGAAATATATCCAAAAATATTGAAATTCCCATTAAAATGTTCACTTAGAAGTAGATGCACTTAACCAAGGTGCACGTGGTTGCAACGCACAAATTATCTGAAGTATATGAAGAACTCAGGTGTTACATTTCTCTATATACACACACGTGTGTAACTATCTACAGAGAGGACATGATGCTTACTGCTGTACACAGGGTATCTGTGCACTTTTAAGTGGCACATAAATGTCCCTGCTAAGTAACTACTGTACCCAGTAAGATTTAGTACATACCAGTGGGCTACTCCCAGTGACACACAGTGTCACAAACATTATGGCATTATTACCAGCCCCCCTTTTCCATTCATTTAAATAAAATTATATTCATATTATACATTTCATATTTTATTACATTCAAGGTATAGATACAATTTGTATCAACAAGCAAAAGTCAATTCTAGACATTTGTGGCTTAGCTGTTTGCGGCACATAAAAACCAGAGAGAAGGGACGACACATCACCAATTGTGCTTTAGAGTTCAAACTGTGATGGGGCATTGGAAGTCTTTCAGTGACAGCGAGAGGTTAATTCCTCTTGTGGGAGCAGTCCATTGCCCAGACAAAATGGTGCATATCTGAAATCTGTCTTTTTCCATTTCAAATGCTGTATTTCATTGACTGAAATTTCCAGATTGGTCCAGTAGTTTTTATAGCAGTCTAAAATCAAAGAAATTCACCCAGTGAGCTTTTAATATCTGTATGTTTCACAAATCCTAAAACAACACAATGAAGATCAAGAGTGTGGTAAAGGGCTATTAGACAGCTTTTTGGCATAAGAATCAACTAAGGTCAGCTCCGTTTACAAACAATCCTTAGACTTGCCAAATCTGGGCTTATTTTAATTGTTTTTAATATCTAGAAATCCATGGATCAGGTGTTTCCTGTTCGATGGTACTAGTACCAGAACATGCGAAGGAAAAAGAAGTACAGCAGGTTAGTAATTTGAATGAAGGAATTATCTTGATTATCTCCATTTATGCATCAAAGTATTCCATAACTATTATCTGAACTGTCGATTGCAGATGAAAGGTAAAACGACCAGATTTTCTGCTTATCACTGCATCTCTTATTTTGCTGGTTAAAAAAAACAAAACAAAAAAATGTTTTAATGCTTTAACATCTAAACATCTGACAAGCTTGGAAGCAAAATAGGTGGAGAAAAATCACACAATGTTTGACCTTGTGAAGAAACGGCCACCTGAAGGCGAACATTTTTAATCATAATTTGACCCTCGTGTGAATTGCACAATTTACACAACTAAAGCCACATTGCTGACTGCTGACATTTTTAGGTTCAAGAGACAAGTCACTTTTAAAAGCAAGCTGCTTATTTTACACAACCAATTATTTCAATAATTAATCAACAAAACCAAGACAGTTTACAGCTCAGAACAATTTTCTTGCCTTTGTTAGTGTCAATAACGTCTACCTCCACATGTGTACGGTAAGTACTCCAAGTTCATCTGGGCAATAGACTGTTCAGATTAGACCTTCTGAAAATTTTTTCTAGTTAAATTTAAATCAGCTGGGTTTCAGATTCGGTTTTCTCTCTGATATTTTTTTGGAAATAATCCTGTAATCTCCAAGGAAAAGGATGGCACGCAAACTTTTAGCCAAATGCCAGAAACAACCTTGACAGCAGCCTTGCAATCTGATTGTTTCACATGAAGAAACATTTAGGCAGTTTGTTTCACCTTCTCATGAACAGACAGACGGCCTCAAGTGGCCTCGTCCTTTTTCATGAAAAAACAAAGTCAGCAAAGCCCCAAAACCTAGTTTGGGCAGAACACATTCAACAGTTTTTTTTCTCTTTATGTCTGCTCGTATATCACGGTTGTACCCAAAACATTAAAAAACTAATACATATTTTCAAGCACCACCGTGAGGCTCACACAGTTAGCTCTGTTAAAGAGTAATACCACCACAGTCTGCTGCTGCTTTGTTTACTAGATGGGGATTTTAAGAATCTATTTTGCCCAATCTGTCTCATATTAAAGATCATTGCAACCATATGAGATAAAATATAATTCCAAATGTAACATTCTTGAATCCACAAAATAAGTGGTATTTCCCTTTAAAATCAGCCAAAGTGATGTGCTGCTATGAGGTTTGGCCTTCATGGTGCAACTTCACTGTTTTCTGGAGCTGCCGGTTTCATGCAGCACCTTGTCCAAGAGGTGGCAGTACAGAGGAGGCAATGATCATTAAAATATGGGGATTGGAACCTCCTGAGAGCACCAATGGTCGTAATTAAACGGATGGTAAAGGTCCGATCGAGATTTCTGGCCTTACCTGTGCCACTCTACTCCACATAAACAACAAAATAATCACACTGAAGTTGCACAGCATAAATGTTCAACCCCATAGCTCACTGTTCAAGATCTTGAGGTGCATAAAGAGAATATACACAAAAGTACAAAGTTTTGCAATGCCTTAGTTATATTTCGACTGTACATAGCTAACTTTTAGGAACTACATATTAGATGTAGGATTTTCACAAAATAAATCAATGCTAGATCAGAACACACTGTGGCCAGTAAGCAATGGTCTCTAGCATAAACAGACTTTAAATTGGAAATCTGAAAGCATCCTGAGAGCAATGTGCTGCACCGCACAGCCAAACCCTTCCATATTACTTCTATACTGGCAGCATGTATGCAAGTGAAATGTGTTATTGTATACATATGTGTATTTTAGAAGTCCAGACTCCCACTAAAAGACCTACAGTAAATTATGTCAGCTTTCTACCTTGTTAAAAAACCCATTTGTTCTTAGAGCTTTGAAACTTAAATCTGTGACAATAACAACCAGATTCCTACGTCTGGTAAATGTAACGTCAGATAAATATAAATTCGGATGCAAACGTTAAACTTGGATAGCTGACACTGTTTCACTGTGACAAGTTTTAACATGTTTCTACTGCGGTTACAGCATCCTCCACCATGCAATAAACTCATATTTTAGCAGCAGCAGCATAATCTCACACTAAAAAAAGTTTAATTTGAGTACATTTATTCATGTTCACCAGGGGGAAAATATGACACGACACAGAAGCCAATTTCTCTTGGGTGTTGATCAAACTAGGAAAGACAAGAAAACATGCCATTCAAGACAGATGGTTTGATGGTGTGCCACAAGAAAATAGCTACTTGCCTAAACCTGGCCATATTTACACTTAGAGCGAGGCATAGGCTGGTTACCTGTAAAAAGGTATACCAAGGTTTTAAAGACCCCTACATTTGTCACATGCCACTTTTTGCGACTTAAAAAGTTTTTAATGAGGTGCCAAAGATGGTGCTCAGGCCCAATAAGTTTCCTCCTGCTGCACGCAGCATAGAGCAGGAGCACTGCTGCACACTGCCGATCAGCCAGCTGAAAAAAATGCAGCAACACTTTTTCCTTCTTAACCAAAGGAAAAGAAAAAAATCGACTGGTTGTAATTATTTCCTATTGCCCTTTGGTGGAAACGTACAAAGAACCCCCAATAACTTCTCTGTTTGAGTTAAGAGAAACTCAACAGTAAAAGCAACTAGATCATGTTGAATATATTTATTTTTTATTTTCCTTACAATGGTGCTGCAAAACTAGAATATTCTTTTATTCTTTATCAAACTATAAGAATCTTATAAAGACTTGTGCCTTTTCAGGGGTACAACTAAAATGTAAAACAACTGGAACTGTGATGACCAAGGTTGGGTGAGGATCCACCTGGCCACCCCTGAAATTGAGGAGGAAGACAAAAAATCCCCAAAGCTCACTATTAGAGAACTGTAGCACAATTTTCAGTCTGAGATTATGTTACTGCAAATAAAATTTATCTTTTAAGGAGTTTTACATATCTTTACCAGGAGTACCAGCAAATGTGGAGAACAATGTTCTACGCAGCCAGTAGAACTGCAAAACTGCATGCTTTTTGACCCCAGTCTTCACTAGAGAAACACTCTCCCACCAGCTATCTCCTGTATTTGTTGCCATAAGTGTGATGTCCAGTGGAAAAAAACAACACAAAATCTCTCAGAATTAAGTGCTTGTAAGAACAGGCAACTGTGGAACAAAGTCTGTAAGTTTTCCTGAAAATACCCGTGTGTTCATGTGTAAAACTGCGTAGCTTGGAAGTTACAGTACTCTTTCAGTACTCTTGTGTACTCAATGTGACAAGGAATCAGGTTGTTGACCAGATTTAGAACGAGGCATGGGTCGGTTTCTGGTACCAAGGGACACCAAGGTTTTAAGTTATGGTTTCAAAACCACAAAATTTTTCTTTCAAACCGCTCCTAAGGTTTAAAGTTGCCCCCCCCCGTGACAGATATTTCTACAGGGTCCAGTCTTTAAATATGACCTTGAAAAAAATGGGAGGGAGGGAGGCTACATTTAAAGAAAAAGAGAAACAAGAAACAACAAGAATGGATGGTTGAAGCTGCTTCAAACAAACGTAATGATTACTTTTACACTGAAAAAAAAAAATCACCACAAGCAGTTTGACAAATACATAAATAGTCAAATCCTGGATGCTGCATCTATTAAGGTCAGGAAAGTAACTGTGAAATCCTAAATACCAACCTATTTTTTCCTACTATAATCCAATTGACCCTAAGAAACAACGTGTAAATGTGCTAATTATTAACACTATAGAAGTCTCTTTTTTGGCATTTCTTAGCAGCTCATAAATAACTTTAAAATAATGGCTTTTGTGAGATAATATGTATATAAATATGTGCACGTCTACAAGTCAAATCTCTTTTTGGCTTGCTTTGTGCACAGTCAAATCCTACCAAAATAGTAGCTTTTTTGAGAAAATATACCTCTTTAAATATTGTGATAGTGCTTTGTATTTGAAAATCAGGAGGCTTTAATGACAACATCCACTTGAACCAATCAGACAACGACGAAAGCGTGAGGTCATTCAGATATAAGGCCATAATGTCGTAGTTCATGCTGTGAGGTATATACCTACCTCCCTCTTACTTAATTGGAAAATAAATGCACAAAAATATATATATATACATATATATATATTATCACAAGAACTATGTACAGCACAGGCATAGCAAAGCAGGATTATTTATAGTTCCACTGCAGTCGAAACACTTCAGATGTCTTTCATAACACGTTCACAGGGCCTGAACAGCATCTTCAGCAAAACTTCCTCGTGTATAAATATGGTTGAGTCCTTGTGGAGGATTCAATGAAGTCCGCTGCCGAGCAAACCAAAAGGGTTAAACTAGTGTTACGTTCCATTATAAAAACGCCACAATGTTTTTGTTACCTTCAAGGCAATTTAGAGTCAGCGAGCTAAACAGGCAATACTAAATTTAGCCAGTTAGCAGCTGTGAAGCACCAACAAAGCCAGGACGATTAAAGTGGAAGCTACTCCTAAGGTAGCAAAGAGCAGGAAGAAGATGCAATGACTGAGCTGTGGTACCTTCTCGGGCTCAGGAGGACTCACAAGTGGCAGCAGCTGTAAAATGAGACAAGCACTCTGCAGCTCCTGTCGCAATGAGTAACAGACTGTCTTTGCCGATTGCAACCAACTCCTTTAATGTAGCCGTGTCTCTCTGTGTTGCCCTGTGATAAACAAACCTGTCCAGGTGGGATGGATCTTCTTGCTACAAGAAGCTAAAAAGCACAACCCACACATATATAGTGTACCATTCAAAGGTCCTCCTTCCAGTTGATTTTTGTACATTAAAACCAGAAGCTTTACTGTATTTTAATTAAGCTAGTGCATAATTGAAAAATGTAGAACATGTGAACGGCAAGTTTTAAGTTTTGCCAAAGATTTTTTTATTGCATGAAGGTCTGGATGTTGCACTTTTATTTATTTTTATCTTTTATTTAGGGGTATCAGATTAAAAGGGGCTGAAAACCTCCAGATGTCACACCTTTCAAATATATAAAAAAACATGTATTATTTTCCTTTAACTCTAGTTATGTGCTACTTTATGGTGATCTATCACATAAGAATTCAATAAAATGCACGGAGGTTTCTGGTTGTAATGTGACATAATATGACAAACGTTAAGGCATATGACTACGTTTTTAAATCAAGGCTCCATTTACAGCACCAGTTTAAAGTCTACACACACCAGTCTGTTTTAATTAGTGTGTGTTTCCAAACATTTAGGAAATGGCATATACCTGTTTATTAAGGTTAAAATATTAATTCATCTTCTATACCACTTATTCCATAGTGGGTCACGGGGGAGCTGGTGCCTATCTCCAGCAGTCTACAGGCGAGAGGCGCGTTACACCCTGGACAGGTCGCCAATCCATCGCAGGGACACACAGAGACATACAGGACGCACAACCACGCACACACTCATTCACACCTAAGGGCAATTTAGAGAAGCCAAATAACCTAACAGTCATGTTGTTGGACTGTGGAAGGAAGCTGGAGTACCCGGTGAGAACCCACCCCTCCTGTGGAGAACATGCAAACTCCATGCAGAAAGACCCCCGGCCAGGAGTCGAGCCCAGGACCTTCTTGCTGAAAGGCAACACTGCGACCAACTGCACCACAGTGCAGCTTGTAAGGTTAAAATATTTAGCAATAATTTAGTAGGCATTTCAGTCTGCGTCTAAAAGTTCTAAATAAAATGTTCTAAAAAATGTTACGTAGCTTTGCTGCTCCTGCTCAGGCAGTATGGATGTGTTATGAATGAGTTCCTTTAAATGAATTCCAATTTTCATCACATTGGCTACACCACACTTCATATAAAAACATTTTCTACGATTTTGTTTTTCCTATATGCCATTTTTGAAAACCTATAATCTGATCCACATGATTCCCACCAATACACAAGACAAAATAAGAAGCTCCCGAGAGCTGCACATGCAGCCGCACCTAACAAATGCTGATCAAATTCCTCGCTTCCTTTCATTTTCTAAGCTGCTCAGTGGCATGACCGCAATTTTGTAACAATGACAGCTGCAAGCTGTTGTGGATCTGTCAAATGAGGGTTCTTTTCCATGACCGAGTGGACTATGTATGCAGGAAAGATGTTACAAAGGTTCCTGTATGTTTGATACTGGTGATCTGGAATGACGTACCGCTCTTGGTGCTCGGCTGCAGATGGGTTCTCCCACGGCGAGTTCCAAATTTGTTCCATTTTGTCTGGCATGCTGCGGACCATCACCCGCTCGCAACATGGCATCAGGCTGTTACTGAGTGGATACGAGTGATATCCGTAGGACTCGTTGCCACAAGGCAACGGGTCCCAGCTCGCGTGCTGCTCGCGGCACAGCGGCGGTCGTCTCTGTCTATTCGGATTGCTGTCGTACAGCCTAGAGTCTGATATGCTGTCCATACGTGTCATACCAAGAGACCGTGTTGGCTGCGAGGACAAAGGTGGGAGGATGTTTTGAGTGAGTGGATAGTCTCCAGGACAGCTAGAGCGGGCTCCCACCACGGCATGCTGGATTTGAGGTGCTAGGTGTGCCCCAGACTGCTTCCGGGGACCTTGCTTAGGCTCTTCTTGGCCGTAACTCTGAACTCTGGTCAGTGCTTCGTGACGAAACCCATGGGAGAAGGCCTGCATTCTAGCCTGCGCAGGAGCCTGCTGTTGCCCCTTGATGCTCTCTTCCAAGCTGCTGTCCACAGAGCTCAGGTAAAGGTCTCCGTAGGAGGAAAACGAGTCACTGTTTGAGTGGCTGAGGCAAGACTCGGGGCAGTGGCTGGGATTTCTCTGATACACATGCTCGTGCTCCATGCTACAGAAACTGTCCACGTTATGCATGCTGCTCATGCTCATGTTTGAAAAATCGCTGTGGAGTGAGTAGTATCCATGATCACTAACAGAGTCATACTTCGGGAACTGATCACTGTACGTTACAGAGGCCCCGTGACTGTTGGTAACTAAAATAGGGGGGTACTGTATACTAGACATGTGCTCCAGAGAGTTGTGTGCAAACTGCAGAGAGCCTGGAATGGGGCTGCTGGCTGATCGTGTGTTTAAAGCCCCGGCTGCGTGGCTCTTGGCAGGCTGCATGGTGGGCACGCTGAGAGCAGACACGAGGGAAGGCACTGAATTTGTCTCAGACTTCCGAGCAACAGAGAGCGCCTCTGGAGGTTCGCAGGCCACTGAACGAATGCTGGGGTCAGACTGCCGTTTGGGTGCCACACGTTTGGCTTCGGAGCTAATGTCCCCCTTAAAGGCTGCTGGACCTGTACCACATTTAGCTAAAGCCCCTTCGCTCATTGTTTTTACTGCAGATAATTTGGCAAATGCCCGCAGCTCATCAGCCACGGACCGCTGTGGTTGGTTCACTCGCTCTGGATGATAGTATTTGCACTTATGTCCATATGTGCACTTTTTCCCTAGTTTAAAAGATAAAACAGGTTATGTCACCAACAATAATCATTAAAGGTTTATATGAGGAGATGCTGGTTTTAAACCCAAACCTACCATAGGGGCAAGGTTGCTTTTTGTGTTCTGGAACAACAGGCCTCTTGCGGAGGAAATTTTCTAAGCTTGGCCCATGTCTTCCCAATGGATCATCAGGTGGCATAAACCTGTTCAAAGAGGCAAACAAAACCATTTATTATTACATTTCAACGAAATTAATGAGAAAAATCTGGCTTGGACACAAAATTAAATAACTGATCAGACCAATTTCCAAATAACCAAAGATCACGATGCAACGACTTGACAAAGCCACAGGTACAAAGTGGAGAAGAAGTGTTTGCCTCGTTGCAGATTCCTTCTGATTTTTGTTTGCTATTATGTTTGCATGTTTTAGGCCTACATCAAAAAAACTTCTTAATAAAAAAATGCATTTTTTAAGATGATGATTTTATCAAGGGAAAAAAAAAGCCATCAATGCAACCTGTCCCTATGTGGAAAAGTTATCAGGCCTCCTAAACCTAATAAATGGTTGTGCCAACCTAGGCAGCATGACTGCCATCAAGTGTTGGTAATAACTGGCCATCAGTTATTTTACATGGCTGTGAAGCCATTTGGATCCATTCTTTCAATTTTTTTTTTAGCCATTCAAAAGTGAACTTGCTGGTGTGCTGAGGACGACTGACCTGCTGCCCAACCCAAATATGTTTGAGCTTAAGGTCATTAACTGATGGCTGCACATTCTCCTTCAGGACTTTCTTGCTGAATTCACGGTTCTATCAATTACAGCAAACTGTCCAGATAACAGTTAATTGATGATTTCTCAAGGGGGCAAAGACTTTTTCCACATCAGGCCAGGTTGGTTTGGATAACTTTTTAATGAAATCCTCATTTAAAAACTGCTTTTTTTATTTAAGTTTTCCTTGTCTGATAAAATGTGCCTGATGATCGTAAACACTAAAGGGTGACAAAAAACAGAAGAAACGTGCAAGGGGAAAGGACTTTTTAAAAGTCCAGTACATAGTCTTTAACCACTTCAAATAAACTGTTTCTAAACCAGTTAACATCCTTTAAATGAAACGATATTTCTAAGACCATTTTAACACAATTCATTACTGCAGTCATGAAGTGAAACAAACTTATGGAGGACCAGACCTGCCATAATTAGGAATAAATTCAGACATAAATAAATAGCTTAATAAATTAATTACTCGCCCAATGAAGTTTAGCAAATGAACTGTCTTTGTCCCGCCCCTTTCCTTTTACATTCCCAGATGAATGTTGAGCTGGATAAACAGCGACCAAAGAATGTAAAAAACAAAAATGGGAATAAAGGGCTCAGAGAAATCTGTTGGGGAAAAAAAAGTCAACATATATTAGAGGAGAAAATACATCTATGTTTAATAAAAGGACAACATTTTTTTTTATATTTTTTAAGTAATTGTTTTTTTTAAATATATTTGAGAGGGAATATGAAAAACAGAAGGGGCTGGGGAAAACAATATCAATGAATTCACATCTTTTTTATTTTGTGACACTTAATGGCCCATTAATTCATTTATTAAGCTATTTATTTATTTCTGAATTTATTCTTAATAATGGCAGGACTGGTACGAGCCTACTGTGGGTCCTGAAAAATCGAACCATGGTTTCTTACTTGTCATTGACAAATGAGTACATCAAGAGGCGCTCTTCTATAAATTTTTTCCACTCTGGCTTCTCGTTTTGCAAGTCTCTGTAGTTGTCATTAGACACAATAATTCCATCAGAATCGTAAGCCAGCTTCACTATGAAGCGATCATCGTAGCACACCACTCTCCTGCCCTGAACTCTTCGAGATGGGGTAAAAACCAGGATTTTCTCTTTCTCCAGTTTGCGCAAGATTTCTTGATCTGAAAGACAAATTCATTAAAAATACTGAAAAACTCGGTCTAAAACAGACAAAGTCCCTGGAAAGGTATTTATAGCCTATAGCCCTAATTTTGACACATACTTCAATGTAATTTATTGAGATTTTATGTCATAAGACAAACACAAAGTAGCACATAACTGTTGAGTTTAAGGAAAATATTTGTGGTTCTTTATTTTTTACAAATAAAAATGCAAAACTTGTGGCATGGATTTGTATACAGCCCCTTTACTTCAATACCCATTAATACACTCCAATCAACCAATTGCTGCCACAAGTCACTTAATTACTAGGTTGAGTCTTCCTGCAAGTAATGTAATCTCACTGTAAATACAGCTCCGCAGCGAAAGCCTCAAAGCAAAAGCCTTCTCTGTTAGAGAACAATGATGAATGAACAAACAGCATCATAAAGACACAGGAACCCAGCAGACAGTTAAAAGAGAAAGTGAGTGGAGGAAAACTGACTGCACGTCACCCTGAACACACAATCATCATTGGTGAAACTTGGTGGCGGCCGCATCACGTTGTGAAGATGTTTTTCATGAGCAGGGACAGAGAAAATGTTAATGAGTTATTAGGAAGATGGATGGAGCTACATAAAGGTCAATCCTGTGTTAAAGTCCACAAAAGACCTGAACCTGGGGTGGGGCTTAACCCTCCAGTAGGACATGAACCTAAGCAGAAAGCCAGAGCTACAATGGATTGTTTTAGAAACTTCGCAGATGCTCTTCCTCTTGAGATTGTTTAAAGGACGATTGATCAAAATATGCAGCCTCTTGATGTGCAAATCTGATAAGGGACGTACCGCAAAAGACTCGCAGGTGTAAATCCAGCAAAAGGTGGCTCTACCAAATATTGACTCAGGGGTGCTAAATACAAATGCACATCACGGTTTTTAGATTTTTATTTGTAAAGAAATTGTGAAAACCATGTATCATTTTTCTTCCACCTCACATTTGTGTACTACTTTGTGTTGGTCCAAAAATCCTAATGCATCGAGATCTGTGATTGTACTTTGACGAAGTTTGAGGTTCAACTGGTGTGAATACTTTAGCAAAGTGCTGTTTATTCTCCGCTTGCTTAGAATGGTAATTTTTTACCTTTTAATCAAGCAGCCTTAATATTCTGCTGGTTTACATATAGGAAAGAACAGGAGCCGTCTACAGAAACTTTCTTACCTGTGATTAGGGCGTCAGGCCTCGACTGCTCCTTTCTCCAGGCGGGGACAAACACAGTGATGTCTTTGTGTCCTTTCTCCCGAAACCACTCGACGGCAAGCTGGATACCACGACAAGAGAAAACCTCTTTGTTCCCATGGCTAGAAAAAGATAGCAGCACAGAAAAAGGTGGACTTAAATCTACAAGAATAGAGAGCAGTCAGAGAATTCTCATCAGCTAATTCACTAAAATGTGTGTGAGTGTTTTACCTCATTGCCACGTTTGAACCATCAATGACGATGGGCCTAAGGTTTTCATACGTTTCCACAGATTCTTCTTCGACTGAAACTTCAGGACTAGCAGTCTCTTTAACACAGGTGGGCCGTGATATGGATGTGGCCGTGCTGCTGCAGGGTTGAGCTTCGTGCTCTGCTTTATTCCCAAGCCGAACTAACTCAGCAAGAATGTCGTTGATGAGCGCTGCGGCCCCCAACTTGTTGAGCACCGTCTCCACCTGATCTCCAGAGTAGCCCAGCTTTAAAGCGAACTCCATCTTGGTTTGGTACTCCTTTTCACTGGTGGGTTTAATCCCCGGCATGGCACCGACATCATCTTCGCGAAAGTCTTGCAGGGTGCTGCTTTGGGAAAAGCTTGGCCGGTCGAGGCACGGAGAGCGGCAGAGCTGGCGGTGGGGTTTGGTGACGGCCAGGGGATCTCTCCTCCTACAGCCGTTGTTGCCCAGCTGAGCCCTATAGGGCTGCTGCTGCCGCCACTGGTGCTCCTCCGATTCGCTTTCGGAGCTGCTTCCAGCCTCGGACTCGTCTGTGGCATGCTGGGCCTCCCTCGAGTCAATGTTGTGCTCCCTGCATGGGCGTTTTTCCATTTTGAGCTTCTCCACCATGGACCATGCTGTCATCACGGCCGTCTTGACGCCTCACCTATCCGCCCCATGCTTCCTCACCTCCACCAAGGAATCATACTCTGTGTCGAGGTCTTTAACGTAGGTCAAAATGGATGGTCTCCCCTGTTTCAGCAGACAAAGTGAGCTATGATATCCTGTAAAAGAGCGAGACTCAAAGGTCAGTATTAGTCATATGGAGCTATTCTTTAAGTTCCCATTTATTATCAAGACAAGCTGTTTGTATTTTTTATTTTAAAGTCTGTGTCAAACAATTTATGGGAAAATGGCTAGTATAACTGAATTTCAAATTGCTTTAAAACCAATGCGGTAATTATAATGTTGTTTATGCAGAAATATAAAGCATATCTAGCACACAATACAACAAAATACACACACAGACGTACAAAAAAAAACCAAAAACGACCATGTCACTGATCTCCTGCTCCTGTGGAGCTTTTAGAAAAATACCATCAATACACAGAAAAGTTTTACTGTCTCTTCAGCTGACTGCTTTTTAAAATGAAAAAACCACAGTCGGGTACAAAATGTGCTGATGCACTGCAGAACAAACCAGCTCTTCATGAGCACAAGAGCCTTACTGGTCTCACAAGCAATGTTTGAGCCAGTCACACATGAAGTGAGTGCATGAGTTAGAATAACCTGAAATCGTGTGGGCTGGGCAGCGTATCCCTGCGCCTCCAGCCCTCCGACAGACAATCGGAACTGAGCAGAATTCCACAGGGAGCGCAGGCTGTTTTTAAGGTAAAGCCGTGCGGTTCTGCAGAGGAGCCTACAGAGTAAACAGTGCAACACTGTTGTTCTGTTTACAAAAAAAAAAACAGGTACTTATAGTCAACCATGTTTATAGGAAGTGCTTTAATAATAAGACATACTGAAACATACTTTCCTTTAGTCTTGTAGAGAGTACAGCAAGCTTCAAGAGGCACAGCCCATGATGTGCGTTGCCTAGCAACACAGCCTTGTCATCAACTAACTCCTTTTTACCAGTCACGACTAACACAAACACAGCTCATCATGTCTCTTTATACAGCCAGTAAATCCAGAACACTTTCAGTTATACTACAGGGCACCAGCAAACATTTAGAGACAGGTAACTTTGCAGGAATAAAAGCTGATAATACTGATTAACTTTACGGAAAATAAGATGAGTCCATTTTGACTGCAGTAAATGCATGTTGGATCCTGAACTAACACAATGTGATCCAGCCAAAGAACTCACACATAACGGTTTTAGGGGGTCAATCAATAGCTAAATGAATGTACCTTTGTGTTCAAGTGGGCCTACGGCATCTGGCTGCAACTTTTACGACCACCGCGAAGGACGAGGCTGTGGTCTGAATATCTAATCGGGAGGCTGAAAGCAAGGTGCACTGAGGCGCGTAGAGTAGAACTTGGAGAGTTGGTGGCAGAAACGGTGGAACAGCTCACCCTGCCTACTGTCATTTGAGTCATTTTGTGACCGTTTCGACGCATGTTCAAAGTAGCAGAGCTCCTTCAATTCCTCTCCCTTCCACCTCCAGATTCACAGGCTCAGCCTCAGCAAGGCCTCTGGACCGTCTCTGCATACGCATCATCTCATGTTTCATAGCAACAAGTTGAAGCAGGACAACGAGGACGTTCTTACAGTACTCCAACCTGATGCAGCATCCAGCACTGAGTAGAGATTAACTATATAAGTATTTTTTCCAATAGATTTTGAAATCATAACTCAGAAATTTAAAATAGTTACTTTGAGATAAGTCATATATTATCAGCACCCTGGGCTCTATGTCAGTTCAGATCGGTTTCAGTTTCAATTCTTTGCCGTTTATGCAGAAATGCAACTATTTCTCCTGAGTAAACACTTTGTTAGAGCAGGATGAGAAACCTGCCTGTATGCAGAACAAAGAAGGGTGCACAGAGAAACCAGAAAGGAGAGCTACAAACAGCTTGACAATAATGTGGTAATACAACATATTGAGTAAGTCAGTGTTAAATTAGGCTAGTCATTTATCTGCTCATTCTACTCTTTCTTTTGAAAAACAAAGCATAAAAGTCTTCTAGGATAATCCACCTGCATTTTCAAACATGTCGTATAATCCTATATTCCTGGATGCTGCCTTCAGCAATAAATAACCAGCGTGTTTGTTACTGAAACATCAAAAGAAAAAAGGAACGGCTTTTCACTAGCAAATAAGAGAAAACTATAACAATGTCTGGTTAAATAATCAAAGTTTGCTTTTTTGTTGCTGAAGCTTATGAACAAGAAAAATTCACTACTGCGCACACACACACACACACAGAAAAATAATCTCCTGCATAGCGTGCAGCCAAGCTAAATATTATGATCCCATTACATTTTTGGCTTTGATCAGATGACGGCACTTTGCTCCCATCATCTGACTCTTTGGACCAGCCACATTTATGCTGCTGTGTCAGGAACAACAGCTGATTGCCACCTTATAATCGTTCCCCCACATCGCACTGAGGGATCAGATGGCCTTTTTCAACACTCACAGCAAATAACCTGCAAAACAGCTGCAAGTCATAACAGCACTTTTTTGAAATTTTGAAAAATACAACCTCATAAAAACTTTTCAGGTTGCAAAAGTATACTGCTTTAATTATCTGTTTTTAAACGTTCCAATTGTGTTAGAAAGTCATCATGCTTCAAGTTCAGTTGCTAGGAAAAACTAAAGGTTTGTTCAAATTCCTTAATGTCACATAAATTAACATTATATGCATTTATGGCTTACCACAGAAAACTTCAACGCTGGATCTCTACTCCACACCATAACAATGCAGAAATCTGCCATTTCTCTATCTATTTCTATAGAAAACATAAGAAAACAAGCTAACTTTCCTTGAACTCTGGGCCACAGTCCCTCCTCAGTATTTGCTCTGGTTTCCAAAGTGAGCTGGTTGTTTTATATTTTTTATTGTACAGACTGCAACAGATCGTATAAAAAAAGAGACACCCCCCAAGTTCTTTGATAGTAGTTTTAGGTTTGAATCCAACAGAAAATTAAGCTATAACAAGATTATCCTTATTTATACATCAGGGCATTTGTCGCTAATCTTTCTGATTTTTCATAAACCTACAACAGTGCATCAGAGTGCATGCTGTTGGTCGATGTGTTTCTACATTGAAAATGATGTGTTTTGAGACATTCAGTAAACAGAGGAAAGAAAAAATAAGAAAATCAGACCGACTGGTGCACCAGTTTTGATTTCCCTCAACATCCCTTAAGATCAATTTGAGATGATGCAATTTTAACCCACTTATAATTCATTTAACCCAAAACATAAAAAAATAGCCACTGAAAACTAAATTCCAAAGTAGTTATTCAAAATTGAAAGGTTGTGGGACCAGATAAACCTAAATATGTTCTCACTTAAATTAATGAATATAATTACCAACCTTTCACTTTTAACTGAAACACTAAACCCACTGACAATGTCCCTCCTGCAGCATTTTATTGAGTATTGAGGTAAATAATGCTGCACAGCTCCGTCCAACAAGTTGACACGACAACACAAGAAAAAAAAACCATCTTGTGTGTGGAGAATTTAAATAGAGGAAGGTTAAACGACATGACAGTAGATGATAAATTAAATTTATGCAACTTTCTAAACGACTGTCCAGAGTTCAGAACAAAACAACCACATAAAGGCAAAATTTAAGCAAGAATCCCTGCTTTGACACCCGCAGGCCGGAGTTGCGTTTAGCGCACGAAGCTATTCCAACATTGAAATTTTGCTGAGCTAATCTCAGACTAGAGTCAACGATTTAGCTATACACATGTACAGACTTAATGCGAGTTAACCCGTTGGGAAAGACTAGGAATAGATCAGATAACGCTCAACGTGAGTCTCTTCTATTCTGCTATAGCTTGTCAGGCAACCCCCGGTATCTCAAGTTAACGGTACCGAAGCTATGCAACGCTGCTTAGCTAACATCCCTTCTATTAGCCAACTTAGTGGAATCACTGGCTACCTTTAACGCCTCGATGCTAAGCATCTGCTAACAGTTTAGCCGGAATACTACACGTAACTTGAGATAAAGTTGACGGTCATTTAATAATTCAGCCGACGGCGAAGCAACAGCAACACATCACGACTCTCCACACAGTGCGCACATACCTCGCTGCCATGGTTGGCTTCAGACGGCGCTCATCCTCTTCATCATCTCCTCTCACCTTGTTGCTGTCACCCTCCTCGTTTCACCCAGTTCTGTTTTGCTGCCATTGGCGCTGTCGCAGTTAGCTCCGGGTTGCCAGATAACGCGAGGGAAACAAGTAAATGGCACCGGGATGAAAATAGCTTCGCTACCTTTTGCTTTCTTTCTCCGCCGCCTGAATTTACACGTTCGGTCATTTTAGTCTGTGGACTGCAGTGTGCTGAAAGACAAAGTTAATTACCAGTTTAGAAATACCACCTTCTCTAAAATAAAAGCTGTGGCAAAATACAAATCACACTTCTGTAGTAGATTATAAAATTGTTTAAATTTCAGATTATTTTATTGCCTTTTACACCCATCTTTGCAGATTTTTATAAAACCTGAATAGCAAAATATCTCATTTTAAAAAATAGATTATGTAAATGCTTCATATGCCTACACAGGCCTGTTTTTCATGCTCGTTTTGCTGATGAACCACACCATCACACTGGGGCCTAAAGTCCCTTTAATGAGATACCAGGCAAAATGCTGGAATGACCAGAGGTTATCCAGCTAGATGGAACAGAGTAATGCAGCATTACCCCTCCCCAGAATGTGGCTGCACATTGCTGGTCAACTGGCTGAAAAAAGGCAACTACACTATCACCTCAATCGCTCGTAGGAAATCAGCAGAACCTACATTTGTGGTTCCCCATAGAGCAGTAGACCTGATTTCAACATTGAGGCTACACACAGACACTGGTCAATATTATGTCTATATGTAGCCCTGAGTTAGACCAAGCAAAACTGGATGCCTAGAAGTGGTCTAAACCTAGGCTTAGAATTAAAAATATGTAAAGTTTCCCCCAGCTGGATGGTGCATAGGGGAAACTCATACTATTTTTACTGAAAGATAATCAACTTGTGAGAATCTCACAGGAAGCTTTTTACGTGCACATAACTTTTAAGTGTTTGAACCTGAAACTGAACCGGAACCTCTCTTGGTGGTGGTGTGAACATGCTGGCCCGTGTGGTAAGCCTGTTAACTGTTTTAACGTCAAGGTGTGCTTTCAACCACAGACATGGCAGACCGATTGGCCGTTTAATGTCGCTGTGGCACCAAAAAAAAAAAAAGTGAAAGACAACAAAAATAAGGCTGAAACGTGTTGTCGTGTTTATTCTTACATAAGGCAGTATTCTAGTCGGACAAAACTGTAACAGATTTCCAGAGAGATAAAGCAACTCAATAAAAAGAATAAACTGAAGGAGAAATCAAAAATACAGTATTGACAATTTGTAACAACCATTCTGTACACATTACACTCTACAAAGAGTTTACAACTCGTTTCATATGATGCTGTTAAAAACATTGTTTCATAAGAAAATGATACAGCGTGACAACTGTTTAGAAATGTGACTTCAGATCCAAACAAAACCCACTAGTTATTTGTTCAGCACACTTTAAGTAATTGAGTGCATCACTTTAGCTAGCATTATGAAGTTATTAAAATAAAGAAAACAGGAAAAAAATAAAGAAAGCAAAAATGATGGTTTATGCCCTCCTTTTCATATAGCAAGCACAGTAGACGTATTTTGTACTTCATTCTTTTTAACTGCTTCAGGGTAGGTTCTTCAGTATCTCATGTAAACAATATTTAGCTTTTTTCTCTATTTGTATGTGAAACGAGGTAAACAAATAGTTGTTTTGCCTTGCAAAGCTTACTGTACGTAAACGAAATGTGACAGCTGAAGTTAAACACCATCGCTATCATATGCTAGCACCATCAGTCCATCTGTACATGCCCTACACTTGCTTATGTTGAGGAGATACACTAGCCAATAGGCGTTCTTTAGGTCAAGTCGATTCATCCTAAATCTAACAACACGTGTCTATCAAGGTTTAAGATGCTTCTCTTTTTGAACCGATATGTTGTTGCCGGTTTTTTTCCTTAAAACCAACCTGATTCAAAGATAAAACTATAGTGTGATCACAACAAGCACAAACAGGCCTCACAACTGCAAAGAGTGGCTGCAGGGAGCTGTAAACAGTAACTTGATCGGACATTTAAAGCAAAAGCATTCATTACTGAAAGGCAACAGTGGAAAAAGGAAGCCGCCAGCTGCTGTAAGACTACACAATAAAACCCAGGCTGATGAACGCTGAAAATATGGAACAGAGTGTGGTGGTTGTGCTGAGACCTGAATGTGTGCAACATTCCACTTAAATTCAGTAGCTTAAGGAGATGGCAGTGTTGGCTTTTTCACTGCAAATTAAACAATACCCTCCTCAAACCCTTTCAGCAAAGATCTATGAAAGCCATGTGCAAACATATAAGTTGCAGTGCAAATACCTAAAAGAATGAAAATAAATAAATTTGACCTCCAAGCTTTGTATTTGATGCAGCATGTAATCATTCTTATTGCACGGGTCTGAATTGCTTTAAGTTCTATTTCACCTTCTGTCCATCACAGTGAGTCAAACCTATCAAAACAATCCGTTGTACAAATAAAAATGAGCAACAAATACTCCTTTGGATAAACAAAAGCGGCTCTCAATGAGTTTCCATTTTGTTCTACAGTCCTATCCCCCCTCATTTCCTATTTTTGAAGACTTCCTAATCACCACACCTTATTTCTATGAACTTTGGTTTCGATCCCCATTTTGGGCAGTAAAAACATGCTACAAACCAAATTATCAGCGAATCACATCCCTGCTTTACTTTGCAAAGATCATCAGCGGAAATAAGAAGCACGTTTTACAGAAAACTGTTTAAAGCCATTCGAGCGGACTGCCTAACAAGGACAAATAGGTGATAACGCTCAGGATTCGTACACTTTTCACACGGTAAAATTCAAGCACTTTTTCAAGGTAAATTTTTAAAGTTTTCCGAACCTTGAAACAGTCTTAACCTCTGTGTCCTTTTTTTCATTGAGCTTTATAACCGCGGCACACAAAGCGTTCCCTATGTGAATGGACCTATAGGCGGAAGGAGGCCAAAAGACATCAGAGGCACAGCACGCATGACGGAACATTGGCAATTGTAAAATATGGAATTCAGAAAAATAAAGTAGAAAAATAAAATAAAAAAAACAACTGACTGAATAGGGCCCTTCCTGTTGATAGAGTAGATTCCTGATGAAACTAAAGTAACCCTGAATGACCTCCTGTCTGCTGTGTGATGGTAGCTACGAAGCGCGCCCTGATGGGTATGAACAGACGCATTGTTGGTCCAAAACGTCCCCTGGCAGACAGCTCCATTTTATATCTGAAAAAGTCCAAGACATCCAAAACTACAAAGGTACGACATGGCGAAGGAGTGAAATTACCAGCACCCTATAAAAGCACTCTATGGCACGCATCCATGTGATTCACACTCAATTACAGGTGGCCTCAGGGTGATTGTTGCAGGTCACAGGCATCGCGCCATCCCCCACTGCTCTCGCTTCCCTAAGGACAACCGTTTCATCCTTAAATGAGGGGGACTTCAGGGGACTTCCAGCATAGGATGTAATCTCCCTACATGCGAGGGGTCTGCCTTTACTGCCTTGACTGTGGGAATGTAAATAAGCAGGACTCTTGCAGAAAACATCATCAGATTCCTCCTCCCTCATTCCAAAGGTGCTATGAGGAAGACGGGAATCTGACTGCAAAGGAAGGTGACACTGCCTACTGTAGAGTTCTGTTTGCTGTAAAACTATATCACACTTTAGGCCATCCGACACATTAGAGCAAAAGTACTGTGGCTTTTTGTGTTTAACTTGGGCTTGACTGAGACTCTGGATGATTTCAGTGTCGTCAGTCACTTCAGACCTTGTCTGCCATGATAAGGGCGTAACATTGTTACAGTCTCTGACTGCTGAGGCAGACAGGACTACATTCTTTCTATAATATGGTGAACAGTTTCTCTCAGAGTCCTGCTCTGAAGCCACAGCAGGTCTGTTTTCTCTGTACGTTTCAGGCATCTTCAACTCAAGACTATCTGTATCCAGAGACCTGCTCCTCCTGTCCAGGGACAGTGGATTCGACATGGACCGGCTGACCCTTGTGAGGCTCAAGTGCCGCGGGAGACTAGCAACAGCCCACGTGTTACTGATCAGATTCTGTTCACACAGGTCAAACATTTGATAGTCACATTCAGCGTATACATCTTTTTGTAGATAGCTTTCTTCAAACTCCTGATAAGGTGATGAAGCGACCTCCTCCAGCTCCATTTGGATCTGCTCGTCGTATTCCCCCTCATTGTGCAGGTCTACAACATCAAACGTGACTATAGTTGGTAAGGCCTCCATGTTTGGAGTGAAAGCGGAGCTCGTTTCCAAGTCGTCTTCTTCACTACCCAGCTTGCAGAGCAACTGGGTGTGTTTTGTGTAATCCACAAGTGCTTGTGAGAAACACACAGTCTGCCCATCCTCCATGTAGCTGTTACATTCTTCAGATTGAGAATTGATATTTTTGTACGGCAGCGCCACGGGCTTGTTTTCTTCAAGATGCCCCTCTTTTGGTTCACAAAAGGTCTCAAAGTCCGGGTCCGACGTGCTGTCAAACGATAAACCACTGCATCTTTTCTCACAGTCTGGGTTTCTGGGTTTTGTTCCTTTGTCAGCAGAAGCTAGCCTATTCCCTCTTCCATCACAAACCTCCGTTTTGAGATTGTTTATGTTGACTAATGTTTGTGATTTTGAATTCAAATTACAGTTGTCGTTCGCTCTGATATCCTGATTTGTACTGAATGAGCTCGGCATGTCTAGAAAATCATCTTTGTACGGATCAGCACTTATCTGTAAGTGACTCATTTTAGGGACAAAGGCAGGGTCTGTTGCATCGACTGGCTCAGTTAAATAGTCACTGTGTTTTAAACTGGAAACATGGGATTTTTTTTCATAATGAGGGCTGATGAGACTCTCATCTGGGGCAAAAAGTTCATAGAGGGCATCCCCACTATAACTGTCCCTGGGTAATCTGCCTGACCTTTTTTCTTGCCCTTCGTCTGGCCCTGGCGTGGTGGAATCGTAATAGCCCTCATCGCTATTAGGGCCCGACTCCTGATGCTCGCTTTGAGGAGTTAAAACATCAGCGATGGATGACGTGTCCATTGCTCCAGCCTGCTGCGTGCTGCTGCTGCTGTTCAGTGTGTCCACATTGTGCGAACTTGTCAGCTCAGCAGTCATCTGTGTCTGGTCCGGATCACAGCTACAGCAGACTGCCTCTGATGTGTTGTTTTCCCAGAAATCTTGAAGACACGTTCCATCCAGATCTTCAGCCATCTCTTCGCCACCACCCTGATAGGTGAGAAAACAAGAGGCCCTCTTCCCTCCATTTCTGCTCCTCTCTCCAGAAACAGTGCTCTCTGTGATGCTGTCATCCTCCTGATCTGCAATGATGTCCCCGCAACCTGTGAGGGAATCAAAGCTCTTTAATGATGAAACCTCTCCAAAAATCAGGTTCAGCTGATCCGACGAGGCTGCAGGTGTTTCAGACGCCGTCTGAAGTTTCAGACAAGGTTCGCTGGAACATCTGGAACTGTTATCATAACCACCAGAAGGTCCTGCCTTTAAATTAGCTTCCACATGTTTGTCATCACACAGCTGAGGCTCAGACTTTGGGGTTTCTTTCTCGACGCTGCTCTCCAGTGCTTTTGCATCTACACGACTACATTCAAGAACAACCGAAATGTCACAAAGATCCTCTACAAACTCAGGCACATCAGGGTCACATTCCAGGCACTCCGTGGCACTGCGGTTTATGTTGCATTGGACAACAGGTCCCTCTTTCTTGCACTGAGGAGACGCCACATTAGTTTCCCTTGTATCATTATTTCTCTGGCTTCTGTGATGCCTAAAACTTTGAAAAAGACTCCTCAAACCCTTTCTCTGTCGACCAAGGGTCAGTGATTTCTGGTCAGGGGTTGGGGTTTCTTA
>JAHHUM010000529.1:0-40977 GCA_036173005.1 Crenichthys baileyi | reverse complement strand
GTCCGTGAGAAAACGCGGGAAAACTGTTCCACTACAGGATCACTGTGTCTCCTCCCACAAACTTCCTGGTATAAAGTCATCTTTACAGTGTCATTTTATTGTGAAGCACACATCCATAGAGGCCATCCAGCTGCTCAGATGTTTCATTGTACCAGCTGACACTCCTCTTGTTTCAGACCGACAGGCCGACAGTGATTGAGTACGATGACCATGAGTACCTGTTTGAAGGCTTCTCCCTGTTCTCACACACACCTCTCACCAATGTAAGTCTGTGTTCAGTTTGCAGTTGGTCAGACAGGAAGGTGGAATCGTGTTAGTTACTGTGCAGATTTAGTTTGTTTTGGTCATTTCAGTTCTTCTGTATGTAATCAGAAGGAGTTAGCAGTTAGCTAAAGCTGCCTAATGTCCAGTTCCTCTAGGGAATAGGTTAGCTTAATGAATTCATTTTATTCCTAAATGTGTGTCTATTGTTTCACAACAAAACATACACCCCACAGTGAAACATAGAGGGGGCAGCATCATGCTGTGGCCATGGTTTTCCTCCACACATGTTGGTGTCTTCTGACCGGAGCACCTTCTTCCACTTGTTCGCAGTGCGCCACCATCATGTAGGGGACACCGCAAACAGCACTTGCTTAGGTCCTTCTACAACAATGGATTTCTTCTCCACTCGCTTTCATAAGGCCCAGATTTGTGGAGAGCATGAGTTATAGTCCTGTCATCAGATTTTCCCACATGAGCTGTGGATCTCTGCAGCCCCCCCAGACTTACTGCTTCTTCCTCCCTGACCGGTCTGTTGTGTTCCTTGGTCTTCATGATGCTGATTGTTGTCTAATGTTCTCTAACAAAGCGCTGAGGCCTCTGCAGGACAGCTGCGTTAACACTGACATTAAATACAGGTGAGCTCTGTTTGCTAATTGGGTGACCTCTGAAGGCAGTTGATTGCGCTGATTTTATTTAGGGATATCGGAGTAAAAATGGGTCTGTGTGCAAGTGCACACCACACTTTTCAGATAAATGAAAACAGCTGTCTGCCTTTTTATCTTTCAATTAATGCTGTAATTATTATCAGCTCATAATTATGGGGAATAATCCATATTTTCCAACCAATGGTAAATTTTGTTTTGCTCCCTGTATGACGTTCTGCTGTTTTTCCTCTGATCCAGGATCAGCCCTATTACCTCTCCCCAAACATGCACCAACCTCTTCCAGTCAGGCTCTTTTTTTATCTTTCCTGTCCGAGTCTGAGCGAAGCCTTCCTCTGCTTTCAGCTCCACTTTCCTCAAACACAACTTCAAAAATCAGCTTTTGGCTCCGGGTCGACTCCTTTGTAGCTGGGACAAAGTGCTCTCCCTCTTGCCGGGCTGACCTTGTCACAGAGTCGTCTCCGCGCTGTTTGAAGGCCCATCAGTGGCTGTCGACCATTAAAGAGGCTGTGATTCAAAAGGAACATCTCGATCTCAACCCGTTTGAGCTCGGCCTGATTTATTTTTTTAATTCCCAGAGCGAAAACTCAACCCCAGGCTCTGTTTTTAGAAAACATACTAATTTATGAGCACAGATCCACGTGCTAGTATGTGTGTGGTTTTTCTTTTTCTCCCTCATGTTTGGCTAATGTGATCAATAGCATGAAAGACCCCGAGGATGCAGCCTGATCTGAGCCGGATAATTTAAGCAACCCTCGTGAAAAGCCGGAGCAAACGCTTCACGGCGGCGAGGTGGATTATGAAATCTAAAAGCACAGCGATATTAGCTCACGGCTAGTTAGCCGCTGGGATGGGCAGGAATGAGCGTGGCTCCCAGGTTAATCTCTTAAAACGAACCCCTGTGCTCCAACAACAAAGACCGTGTAACTGGGGAGATTAAACACAGAAGAGCTGGCTTATCCTTTTAGCGAGATTTCAGTTGCTTAATTTCCAGGAGTCAGGCCTTTTAAGGTGTGTGTGAGTGTGTGTGTGTGCGTGGGGGGTGTTTTGCATGTTTTTTCACATCCACTTTCCATACATGCATCCAGGCTCTGCAGTAAAAAAGGAGTTTTTAATGAGTTTCCCTTGAAAAGCTGTAACCTCTCTATCGCTGTGGTAATGAGACACTGTGTCCTTTTCTTCTCCTTGTCCTCTGCTCCTTTCATCATCACAGATTCCATTGTGCAGAGTGATCCGCTTCAACATAGATTACACCATTCACTTCATAGAGGAGATGACACCGGAGGTCAGTAAGACACCACTTTATCTCGCAGCTCCTTTTTCTTCTTCGTTTTATTTTTATCTGAAACGGCTGAGTCTGAGCTGGGTGCACCTCTTGCACCTCGGCGCTCCGAAGAGCCCAGGTGCTAATCCGTTTCAGGAGGAGGAGAAGAAAAACCTCAAGGTTTGACCTACAAAAGTTGATCGTATCAATGAGATGGCTCATGAGGTGACGTGGGAAAGCCGGATTTTACTTCTCAGTCAGATGAGCTTTCAGGTATTCTGTGAGGATGAATGTTTGCCCACATCTTACTGGTTTCTCCTCTTTGTTCCCAGAACTACTGTGTCCGAGGGCTGGAGCTGTTTGCCTCCTACCTGTTTCGGGATATTCTGGAGCTGTATGACTGGAACCTAATAGGTGCGAAACCAGTGACGATTGGCTTATTTCTAAAATTCACCAGCAGTGGTGACAGGCAGAAATTCTTTCTCAATAAATGTGTTAAATTGACGACCTTAGGTCAGACATGCATACAGTGACCTACAACAACAAGCTTTCAGTATTTTTTTTATTAGGATTTTTTGTAAGAGAAGACCTGAAATACAAAGAAAAGCATCCCACAGTATAATACTGCCACCTCCATGTTTAACAAAATATATGATGTGTTGAGGGTCATGGTTTTAAAACCTTTTTGTAGCTAAAGACCTTAAGTGAGGCAAGCATCTGTATTCAGCCCGTCTTACTCTGAGACTCCTAAATAAACGGGATTAAGAGCCCAAAATTGAGCTTTTTGGCCTGTTCGCAAATTGCTGTGGCATTAAACTGGAGACACAAGGTGGTGGAAGCATCATGTTGTGGTGAAAATTAAAAGACAGTCCTGGGTAAAAATCTGTTAGAGGCTTCAGAAGAACTCAGACTGGGGGTTCTGTTCCCTAAAGACCCCCAGATGTTTTTTTCAGTGAGAGGTACAACGTGTTGACTCGGGGAGGATGAATACAAATCCAAAACATGCATCCTTTTCCTGCAACTTTATGATTATCAGGGTTCCTGTGCAGTTTGGAGAAGACTAGAACGTGTTTGACTCCACATTTTTCAGTATGGAAAGGAGAATATCATGTGGAAAAAATATTCAGGTTTTTCCAGAATTTACCATCCAAGAGATAAAAAACGTGAATTTCTGAAAAAAATTTTAAGGCCTTTTATACTAGTGGTGCATCGATCGATCGGTTGGCCAATTGATCTGCCCTGATTTCCTTACTTTTGAGACATCTGTGATTTGTTTCTTTTTAAAATGTGAAAAAAGAATCACAATTGGCAGGTCAGGCTTTTTAAAGATCGGTAATCAGATTGGCCAGAAAACTGCAATCCGTGCACCACTACTTACTATACATTGGTTATATCAAAAGTCCAATTTAGACCAACTCATTTATTGTTTTTGGTTTTTTTTCACATCCAGTAGGTGGATGCAGACTCATTCAGAAACAAAAAATGGCTTATTTAGCTGCATCTTTGGCCCTGGTGAGTTCTTAGAACCGAACCTGGGGTTCTGTTTTGATGCCAAAGCATAATACTCAGAATGTTTGGATTTTTGGAAACATACAGATAATAAAACTTCACCAAAATGTTTCTGCTTCAATGTTCAAAATGTTATTAAATATGACTAAAAATATTTTGAAATTTAATGAAAAGTTTGGAGTTTTGAAACAGAAAAAATCCTGAGTTTCCTGCTTCAGATTGATTCCCTGCACACATTATGAAGCGGCTGCCAACATGCTCCAACACAATAAGAAAACACCAGGACTTCCCAATAGAACTTCTTTGCATGCTCAATAGACCACAAAAATAGTGAGATGTTTTAATTTCAAAACGAATTTGATCACTGAAGATTATCTTTATACCTGTCCCTCATTGTTCCCATTTGGATCCTGAGTAGACAGGCGTCACCATGAGATTCTGACAGGATTTCAGTGTTGCCTTGTTGTTGCATACATCCTCATGACTATTTGGAGGTCATCAAGGATGTTTCTTTTTTAGATTTTTTTCAGCCTACTTCATGTTTCCTGACAGGTTCTGTTCAAGTTATTTCTGGATTCTAATCAGTCGAATGCGGTTATGTTTCTCAAACAGCACCAGGTTGTTTTTTGTAGATTTTGTTTCTTAGTAAATTAACCATCGTTTGAAAACTACTTCTTTGTATTTCCTCAGGTTATATTTGTCATTAAAATGTGTTGATCAGAAATGTGACAGAGAAGCAAAAACGGGAGAAATCTTTAAGGGAGTGAATACTTTCCACAGAACTGTGGAAACACAAGCAGTTTCCACATGTGTCTGTTCCTATTTAACTGTCACGTTTCATCAGAAGGCTGCGTCTTTTACCGATCATTTGGACTCGTTTCATCTTGTTAAAGCTTGTTGGAATGAAGTTTGTTCTTTCTTTCAGGTCCTGATTCTGACGCAGAGCTTTCTGGATGCCAGCGCTTCCATTTCATGCCACGTTTTGTCCGATTCTTACCGGGTAGGACTCTTTTAAAATCCAACACTAAATCTTTGCTTTTGTCCTACATGAGTGAAGTATGAAGCATTATCTCTTACAAGCCTTTGTCTGCTTTCTGTAGCTGATTGTTGTGATTTGTTTGGCGTTTATGCTGCTGCGTGCTGTTCTCCTTTTATACACTGGGTGGTGCTGTTGCACTTCTGCAGCTGCAGCACGGTTTGTCATAGCAGCTCATGCCTCCTACCTTCATGCCATCAAAACACAATTCCTCTCCCAGCTCTCCCAATTTCAAGAAGCAGCAGACAGACACTTATCCGCCTCTTTTACAAAAGCACAGCTCCAGCCTAATCTAATGTTTCTGATGTGATCTGTGAGGAGGAAGACAGTTAGAGGGATCATGGTGTTACACTGAGAGAGCCACGTCTGCTCAGTTTGCATGAGTTCCTGTTGAACTTAGCTTTTATGACCTGGATGATTACACACCTCTGCAGAGCTCCAGGTTAAAAGAAAGTACACACTCTTTCAGTTTTAGCGTTTTACGTGTCTGGTGATAAACAACCGTGGCACAGTTGGTAGCACTGTTGCCTTGCAGCAAGAAGGTCCTGGGTTCAAATCCCGGCCTGAGGTCTTTCTGCATGGACATTGCATGTTCTCTCTGTGCATGTGTGGGTTCTCACTGGGTACTCCGGCTTCCTCCCACAGTCTGAAAACATGACTGTTGGGTTAATGCTTACTCTAAATTGTCCGTAGGTAGGAGTGTGTATGTGCATGGTTGTCCGTCCAGTGTGACACTCATTATTTACTAAAGATGAAGCAAATATGCAAAATCTGTGGAAAAACTAAGTACACCCTTGTTGTGATACGATTTCAGTGAGAAATGCTAACTTCTTTAACTGATCATCAGTGTAACCACCTTTAGAAGCAGGAATTTTGGCAACAGGTGTGTGTTAGCACTACGTCGAGGCAGTAAGACATCAGCAATCACCTTAGAGAAGCAGGTGTTGCTGCCTATCAGTCTGGGAGGGGTTAAGAGACCAGTTGTAAACTATCAAAAGTCCATCAGTCTGCAGAGAGTGAGATTATTCACAAGTGGAAGACTTTTCAGACAGCTGCCAATCTTCCCAGAAGCAGACATCCCAGCAGATTCAGCCCAAGGTCAGAGCGTGAAATGCTCAGAAATAACAAGAGCTCCATCTCAGACATCAACAGGCCTCATGTAGCATGTTTAATGTTAAGGTTTACAACAGGACAATTAGAATAAGACTGAACAAGCATGACTGGTTTGGAAGGGTCGAGAGAAAGCCTCTTTTCTATACAAAGTAATTGGCAGCATGAATCGAGGGGCATCTGATATACATTAAAAATACACCCCTGCTGGTGCGTTGTGTGGCTTGGCGGTAGAGCAGGCGCCTGGGTTTGATTCCAGACCTTGAGATCTTTGAGGCATCTCTTCCACCCTTCTCTCTTTGCACATTTCCTGTCTGGTAACTGTCAGTAAACGGCAAAAAAAATTGTTCGATTCAGAAGCATCAATGCTTCTGATAAAACTGTGCAAATCTTGAATCCAGTTATCCTTCCCGTCTTGTCACACTTCAGCACAAAGCGCCTAATGTGTCCTAGTGGCAACACTTGATGAGACTCACCTCAGCGCTCCCGATGAGGATTTTCTCTTTAGGTTTCCAAAATAGCATCTCAATAAAACACAAGACTTCTGGAACAATGAGATGAGACTGAGAATACACAGCAGCAGGTTTGGAGAAACCCAAACACAATATATCATGATTTGTTTTGCAGCAGCCGGATATGGGCACATTTCTGTCATTGAGTCAACCATGACCTCCTCTCTATACCAAAGTGTCCCAGAGTCGAATGTAAAGTTGTCAGTCCATCAGCTCAGGTTGGACTCAAAACGAGTCATCATCTGGACAATGATCCCAAACACTGCAGCAGATCTGCAACAAAAAGTCTGAAATGAAGAGGAACCCTGGTGTGGCAGTGTCCTAGTCAAAGTCCAGGTTTTAAACTGACAAATACTGTGGTGGGACCTTCAGAAATCTCTGCAGAAACTTTATGGACCTGAAGCAATGTTGGAAACAAGAGTGGGCCAAAATGTGCTGCTTATGGTGTTGCTTCATGCTGTTGTATCATAGGGTGTACAAACATTTTAACACATTTTACCTTTTTTGAAGCTCAAAAGACAGATTTGGCAAAGATGATATCCTTGTATTGAAGAAAAAAATGCAGCATCTTGAAGTTTTCTGCAAGCCAAGCTTCTTTATGATTCGGTTACATGATCTTAGATGGTGGGAAGGAGGTGCTCTCCATGCATCAGGTGCTGCTGTACCTCCTGCGCAGCAGCAAGGCTCTGGTCCCCGAGGAGGAGATCGCAAACATGCTGCAGTGGGAGCAGCTGGACTGGCAGAAGTACGCCGAGGAGTGCAAGGGCATGATCGTCACCAACCCCGGCATGGTAAGGCGGGCCTTCTCTTCTTTGTCTGAAGTTCTGGGGAGCTTTTCCTGCTGCTGCCCTGAACCCTGACTGCAGGAGCGAGGTTGTCTCTGTTAACTTTTGACCACTGTTATCCTCTCTGGATTAAAAGCTTTTAGTCAGATAACCTTCTTGCCCGACCTGTATTTTTAAAGGATGAGCAGTAACTGTGTCCATGTGAAGGTGAAGATGGTGTGGAGCTTGGATAGGAGGACTGAATGTGTTATGTAACCTTTAGTATAGCTTTTCAATCAAGGCTGATTTCAGACACTGGCTTGATTGGCGGGTCCCTGTCATACAGCCTGTCTTAAACCATGGTTAGATACCACATCTTTGATTTATGTCAAAGTTTAGATGTATTTAGACTCAATATGAGATCTCACAACATGGCAACAGGCAGCTCCCTAGAAAGCTGATGTGAATTCATACATTTGGTGGTTGAGCATCAGACATTATTGTTTAATGATCAGTTTTCCTAGTCCAGCTTCTTTTTCTGCTGTCTGCCGGTCTGTGGCTGTTTTATCCGTCCTGTTGTCAAGGTGGCGATGAGGAGTGTTGGGGAGGTCAGAGTCCTCGGTTCAAGCCGCAGGTGTTTCTCCTTTCAATCTGCTACACGGACCTGTCTGGACTTGTGGAAAGCGTCACCTTGTGTGTCACATTGTCGAGATCTCTACCTGGTGAAAATCAGATGTGGCGTTGTGATGTGACCTGGGCTAGACATGAATGTCAGCAGACTCACTAATTTCAGGGTTGCTGCAGAGGCTGGAAAAGGCTGGGGGTATGATGGGAAATGATTTATGTACTTCCCAAAAAAAAATTTATATTTCTGGAATATTTCCAAGTTTCTTCCACTCATCAACTCATTCCTCCTTTCTCTCCTTGCTTCCATTGTTCCTTTCCTTCCTTCCTTGCCTCCTATGATCTCTCTTTGCAGCCTAAATGCCTACCTTCCTTTTTTGCTTCCTTCTAACCCTCCTTCCCTTCCCTTCTTTTGATCCCGCCTTGCCACACTCCTTTTCTTCCATCCCTTGTTTTCTTTCTGCAATCGCTCCTTCCTTCCGTCTCTTCTTCCTTCCTTCAAACCCTCCTTCTCACTCTTCCTCTGTCCATCTTTCTTTCCTTCTTTTCTTCAGTCCTTCTTGCTTCCTTTTCTTCCTTTTCTCCCTACCTTCTTCAGTTACTCCCTGCTTCCCTCCCCCCTACCTACCTTCTTACTTCATCTCTCCTCTCTTGCTTGCCTCCTCCCTCTCTCTGTGTTTTTTCCAGGTTCCATATTTAAAGCCTGACCTTCCTTCAGTTCATTGTGGATGTTTCTATTTAAACTGGTTTAATTGGTTCAGGTGCGTTGAAGCTGGTGTTCAGTTACAGATGAATCAGCAGCCAGACCTGCTTTTGAAAGCGGAGTCGGAGTCGGAGTCAGACGGTGACCTCTTGCTCTGGGATGAAAAGTTTTGATGATGAGGGAATACAGAGTTGAGTCTGAACCATCTGCAGCCCTGATCATCCTGCCTCGTGCTGCAGCCGCTCCCTCTGATCTCCCAAACCAGCCGACAGGCTGACTGTGATTTGGGATCCATCTGAGGACATGTTTCTTGTCAATCTCCTCCCTGATAAGAGAAGTGAGCTCACCGTCCGCGGCATCGCTTCATCATTCCCGTTGCTACAAGCAGTCTCGGGGCCTCGTCTCATTACCCGCCTGTGACGGATGAGCCTTGTGGTATAGATTGTTTATATCACAAGCTGCTTGTAGGTGACTGAGTGATGGCTGCCTGGTGGCTAAATATGTTCATACTGTAACATGTTTTTTTTCCTCCTCCTTCCCTTCTTTCCAGAAACCCAGCTCAGTACGCATTGACCAACTGGACAGGGAGCAGTTCAACCCAGACGTCATCACATTCCCCATCATCGTTCACTTCGGCATCCGGCCCGCTCAGCTCAGCTACGCCGGAGACCCTCAGTAAGATCACACGATTTTCCCCTGAAAAACAAACAGACACAGAGAAATACCAAGCGGCCTCCTCCGACCCCACAACTCACCGCCTCTCTCCTGGAGGAAGCCGTAGAGGAGGGGAGCGACACGGATAGTTGAGATAGTGACATTTTCGCATGCGTCGTCACGGGTCCCGGGTTTCCATGGGTGCGCTGGGGATTCGGTTTGCTGCTTGTGAATAGTAATGCAACATCCGCGTGCCGGGGGGGCTTCATGCGGGAGAACTGTACTGTGTTGCTGCATAATTAACAGAAGACGTGTTCTAGATGATGTGAGCTGAGATGCTCAGAGGGATGTGACACCACCACAGCACCCCCCCCACCCCTACAGAAGTCTGTCTAAATTTAAACCTGTGCTTTGGTTTTCCAAACTTTCATGGCTGATCTAAAACACAACGCCGTTAAAGCCACAGACTTCATCATATTTTGTTGGCAGGATTCCCACAAAGTTTGGGGAAGTCTGAATTGTATTTAAAGAATTTCCAGGTTTGGATAAGCATGGAAAAAGAAAATGAAACGGGGAAAAATGTTTGCATTTCCAGACTTTAATACCCCAGTTTCTAAATCTTGCGTCCCTCTGCTCGTCTTACTTTCTGTCTCTTTCCAACTTCATTCTTCCTTCTTTCTTTGACATTCCTTCTTTCCGTCTTTATTTGCTTCCTTGTGTTTTCCTCAGTTCCTTCTTTCATACATTGCTTCATTCTCTCCTTCCTTCCTCCCTTTCTGTCTTGTGTACTTCTGTCCTACAGTTCGTCCTTTCTCCATTTCTTGCCTCCATCATCCATCCATCCTTCCTTCCATCCATCATATGTCCTTGGTTCCTTGCTTCCTTCCTTCCTTCATTCTGTTTTTCACTCTTGCCGTCCCTTTCTTCCTTGTGTCCCTCTGTCCTGTCTTGTGTCCCTCTATTCCTTTTTTGTCTCCTTTCATCCATCCTTCTTTGGTTCTTTCTTCCTAGTATTCTTCCATCTTTCCTTGTCCATCTACCTTCTGGTCTTCTTTTTCAGGTTCTATATAGCATAAATACTTCAGAAATATCTGCCACAAATTCATAGTAAAATGTAAAGTAACATTTGGGGGTAAAGGCCTGAGAACAAAGCCAATTTGAGTCTGCGAAAGTACTTAGATTGGGACAAAATTATGAAGTGAAAGGAAAGACAATACATGGTTTTCAATGTTTGTTTTTTTTTTTTTTTAATAGTACAAATCTGAAAATTAGGGCGTTCATTTGTAATGACCGTCCTGTAGTCTGACCCCTGAATAAAATCCAGTGCATGTTCCTTTGTACCTCTAGCTATATGTTTAGGGTTGTTATCCTACTGGAAGGTGAACCTTCACCCCAGACTGGGGTCTTTTGCAGTCTCTAATGGGTTTTCACACCAGTAATTTAATTTAGCTCCGTTCATCTTTACATCAACCCTGACCAGCTTCCATGTGGCTGCTGAAGAAAGGCGTCCTCACACCATGATGCTGCCACCATCATGTTTACCCAAAGTCAGAAGTGTGGCATGCATTTGTCTTCAGCCCCTAAATAAAATCCAGTATAAGCACTGCCTATAGAAGCTGCCTTTTTGGTGAAAAGAGTCCACATTCGTGTAATTTAATGTCATTTAACTTTGGAGGAGCTGCAGAGACCCACAGCTCAGTTATGAGATATTTTGACAGGACAGAGATTAGTTTTGGACAACATAAATATGGCCTTTATCTAAGATGGGTGTGAAGGAAGCCACTGTAGAAAGAAAGCCACAAGAAGTCCTGTTTCCAACCAGCCATGCAGTGCACAAAGCAAACATGTGAACGAAGGTTTTTTGCTCAGATTGGACCAGAACATTTTCTGTGAACTGTTTTTTTGGCCGTTACCAGGAACCACTATGTGGAGAAAAACTGCACCTCACCCTGAACACATTATACCTCTATTGAAACTGTTGATATTTGATTCACTGCTGCTTTAGAAAAAAACAAAGAGCACCAAAATGATGATGTCTCTGCTGGGATTTCTTCTGAAACACTATTCGTTTTAGAGCAGATTAGCAAAAATCAGAGACATGGGTTGTATAGGATCAGTTTTATACAGATGTAAGACCATATGCGAGTCTGTTTATATGCATTAATCAGTGAGTACAGATCAGTGACAATTGTACTTTAACAAAATATGGTGCTGGCTGCATCATGCTGTGGGGATGCTCTTTGGCACGAAAAGGGAAGCTGGTTTGTGGAAAAATATGGTGCTGAATCCAGGCTAACCTGTAAAAGACCTTAGAGCTTCACCTTTCAACAGGACAACGACCCTAAAAATGCAGCCAGAGATGCAAAGGAAGGATTTAGATCAAAGCATATGTGTGTTAAAATGGCCTAGTCAAAGTCCAGATTTAAATACATCTGAGAATCTGTGGACAGATATGAAAGGTAGCCAGATTGGATGAAGATCATCTGTGAACACTGAGTTTGAGATGAGGAAAAATGGCCCAACCTTTTTATCCAAGATATGCAGAGCTGTTAATGACGCACCTTTTAAAGGGTTCCACAGAGTCGGGCGCACTGTGAGCGGCAGGACACTGCGCCCGCTGTCCGCAGATGTTTGAAGTCCCGAAGTCGAGCGCAACAATTTCCTACCGATATTTCCCACACTTTCTGCCATGGCATCATTGGACGAGGAGGAAGAGCTAATTTCACTTGTAGCTTTGGAAAAACATAAAGAAGAGAGGGTGGCGTTTAAAGCCTTTAAATTACAATTACATGAAGGAAGGAGTAATGGGAAGGAAAACCTTTGCAGACACTGTAAGAGGAGGAAAATGATGGAGATGAAAACGAGGACAATCATCAGGCCGTCAGTCCTCCGTGCGCTTTCATCCCTCTGCACCTGCTGCCGTGTCAAACTCCTCAAAGCGTTGGTCGGCGACAAATTTATGGACAGACCGGGACATCATTAGCCGATGCAGAAACGAGCAGCGAGAGACTTGCGATGAGGATTTCCAACCGCAGCTAATGATGCGTGTAGGCGAGGGCAGGGGTCGGTGTTGCTTGTAGCCGATGCCACAGAGAGGAGAGCCTTGGACACATCAGCAACGGCATATATTAACTCATGACACTTCTTCTACTCCACACGCCACCCACTGGAGCACCTTTATGGCTCGATCAAGCTAGAATGAGTCAGACGTCAGCGACTGTAAAGAGAAAAGAAAAGAAGCAGGATGATGGAAGAGAAGTGAAATCACTGCAAATAATAAATTAAAAAAGATAGAAAAGGCAGACAGAAAAGTAAAAACAAAGAGATGAAATCTTCCCTTTCGCTTCAATCTGCTGTCTGTTTTCCACACAGGCCTCTTTTAAAATGTATAAAAGCAGCACCTGACACGAGCTGAAAGTGATTCCTGTCACATTCATGCCTTCAGGAGCAGCAAAGTCTTTTCTGAACTAAAAGGGAGCCCCCTAATCTGCATAGTGGGCTGTGATTGGCCACTTTATTTCCCAGTGGTGTCTCCAGGCCTCATCCTTTCTTACCCAGACAGTGGCCCTTATTACAAGCTGTTTACCTCATTTTAGGTTGGGCCATGTTTAAGTCAAGCTGTTTAATCAGTTGAATCCTAGAGTTAAATAACTGAAAGAAAACTGTGTAATTTACCTCCACTAAGCCTTCCACATTTATTGAGATCCTAATAAAGATGTGTAAAAAGTAAATGTATTATTTATCATCTCACACTGAAAATATAGAAAAATCCAGCTTTTATTTTAAGTACTCTTATTTGTTGTGGAAGAAATCAATCTTAAATATGTTTTTGAAATGGCTGCACATGTCGAGATGTCAATTTTTGCATAAATCACAATATTGTTTAGGTTCAATATTTGTTGGGTTATTATATTTCAAGTGCATTGCATGCAAAGGCTGCAAGGCAGGAATATGGGTGGCCTTTTGGATGGTCTCTCACTGCTCTCGATGCCCAAACTTGATGTAAATTTGTAGTGACTGTGATGCTACAGATGCTACTTTAACATCAATGAACTGTAGGAAAAGGTGGCATAATTTATTTATTAGGTTTTTTACTCATCCTTGTCATGGGTGCTTATAATTGTGGAGGTTGATGTTGCTAAGATAGGTCCATAAAACAGCCCAAGAAAGACAAATACATGAATTAAACAGTCGCATCAAATGTACACATACTTATTGTGGCTCCAAACCACCTGTACCAGGACTGCTGTAGCTAACGTTAGCTCTGGTGTCTGATCGCAGGTGAAGGCGTTACTTTGTACGTACTTTGCGTTATCTTTTACTCCTACATACTGTGCTAGAGTATGTCCATCAGTGTTATCTGTTCACCAGAAATTAGGGAACTGAGAATGGATTCCATTTTTTTATTTAAACATTATTTTATAGAAATTAAAACTTTAAAGTGCTAGCCCTAAGTATTACATTAGATCCAATAAAAAATATTAATATAGCCTTCTAAAAAGTATGTCCACATACTGTAGTTATGTGCACTGAATACATGGTTGGGGCTCCTTCTGTATGAATGAGGTGACGAATCTGTGACTCTGCTGAGGTGTTAAAGAAGCCCAGGTTGCTTTAATAGCAGCACTCGGCTTTTCTACATTGTTGGATCTGGTATCCTGTTCCGCGTCTGTGTGTGAAGGCCCCTGAAGCTGAGACTTCAGCTGTAGTCCACGCATGCAAATCTACCCCAAATTTCTCAAATGGGCAAACACGTTATCATTGTTGCTTGTCATTTTTTTTTTTTTCCCACTGCATTTTTTCCTTCCACTAAACTTTCCATTAATGTGCTTGCATACATCACTCTGTAAGCAGCCAGCTCCTTTAGCAATGATATTTTGGGCCAGGAGATTGTCTCCTGGACATCTGTCAAGACAGCAGTCTTCCTCATGATTGTGTAGGCTACAACGTCACCTTTCTGTATTTGAGATTTATTTTTATTTTTTATTTGTCTGAATGACTAAGATGCACGCCTTCATTTACAGATCCTCCTGGAGAATACCTGCAGGATAAGCTGTGATTCTGTTGGGCCACAGTTTCTGTAATATTTTCACAGTGAAGTCCTTGTGTCATCATAGAAGTATTCAGTATTGGAGACTCTTGTTTGACAGAAAGCAAATGCTCGAACAGATGAACACGTCTGAGAAGGGTTAGAGATGGGACCCAGAGAGGGGGGGATAAAGAGGCAGCGTATGCTAATGAAAGCATGTGCAGCGGATTGCGAGAGCTGCGGCGTTGCGTCCCCGAGAGCACTCGGCTGATCTGTGGAAAGGTCATCAGAGCGGATTGGGACGGGGGAGGCCTCCCAGGCTGGATAGACTTTCTCTCTCCCCGCCTCTGTCTCTCTGTCGTTCGGACGGCTTCTGTGCGGAGGTAGTGGTGAGCCGATAATCGCAGCGGTAAAGCCACCTTATTCCCTCGTCTCAGTCTCTAATGAAGTCCGTGCTATTAAAGCTCTTTAATTCCTCCATTCCTCTTCTTTCCTGCTTCTTTTCTCATCACTCTCCCCATCCAAGTTTCCAACCTCTCCAAAGCCCAGCAGTTCCCTCCTCCATCCTCGGCAATCATAATTGAATAACTGTAGCTAAATGAGGAGAAAGTCTCCTGAATGAGAGCAGAATGGTTACAGTCGGCCCCTCAGTGCATCAATTGGTGGTCTGATTGAAAAGAAAAAGTGGAGTAGAGGTGTGTGTGGGGGGGGTGGTGGTGTTCATGTCACCTTGCCGATAACGCCCTGCCTGCTTTCATATGCAAATCAGAGCGAAGACAATGACATTTTATAGAAAATAGGGCTTGGAGCGAGCTCTTGGATTGCTTATTACTATCACTTACAGCTTTCTTCTTACATTTTTAAACAATAAAACTAGGACAAAAACAAATGACACTTACTTCAAAGCTCCATGATGCAAATTGCCAGCATGTGTGTGATCTTTACCTCACTGTAAACATATCAAGTCTGTTCTCTTCACGCTGAAGCGAATGAAGGCGGCTGTTCAGTCATGTTGAAAATAAAGCAAGCTAAAGATTAAATATTATATAAAAACAAGGGAGAGGCTGCAGTCAGCATGATGCTTATTGTTTACTGTCTGCAGGTACCAGAAGCTGTGGAAGAGCTATGTGAAACTACGCCACCTGCTGGCCAACAGCCCAAAGGTCAAGCAGATCGACAAGCAGAAGCTGACACAGAGAGAGGTGGGTGGAAAGAAAAACAGAATGGGATATTTCTTTAAACCTACGATTTGCTTTTAGTTTTGTCCAGATGTGCAAGCATACCTGAAAATATTTGTTTCCAGAATCTATCACCTCCTCCTGTTTTCTAGAGGATAAAAAGTAGAATTTCTAAATGGAAGAAATTATTGCTGTGTTTTCCTGGAAGGTACCCCGTTAGTGATAAAGTAGTAAAAAGTAACCTGTATTTTCCAAGAAAGTTGCCTCTAATTTCCAGCAAACAGGAAAGTAGCTTAAGAGTTCAAACAAGGTGCCCGTAGGTTTAATCAAAGTATCAGAGTAATCTTTAAGTTCTGAGAAAGTTCTGTGTAATTTTTAGATAAGCACTGGAAAAGTAATCTACCAGTCCTGGCAAAGTGGCCTGTAACCGTGATTTACTCTGTAAATCATGGAAGGTATCCTGTAAGTTCAGAGCCCATTACTTTAGTGATAGTTTCTAAAAGCTCCCGCTACGCAACCGAGACGGGGATCTTTCCAGGAGAATCCTAGGAGAATATGCTGTAAGTTATCTGAGCGTTACCAGTAACCTCTTAGAGAAGTAACCAACCAGTAATACCAAAGAAAACATGTAAGGTCTGACAAAGTACAAAAGAGTAACCTGTAGGTACACTGTTGAAAGCTGCCTGTAATTTCCAGAAAAGCACTGGAAAAGTAACTTGTAGGTTTCCTCAAAGTACCTAAGAGTAACCTGTAGACTATGGAAAAGTAACCTTAAGTAGTAACGTATTATGTACCAAAGAAACATTTACTGTTATTCTTTCTGTGTGTGTTATGAAAATTTGAAAAACTACCAGCCTGATATCAGTAGTACTTCTGAAACAAGTAAAAAAACAAAAATAACTTTTGATTTGGGTTTAAATACTTTGATTTTATTTTTACTGGTTTTAATAACTTTTACCAATCATCAGTATATATTCTATTCTTTATTTCTTCAGTCAAATAATAGGTAACTAAATGTTTCTAAATTCTCAGGTTGCTTTAACTTTCTGGTTACTTAATGTTGTGAACGGACCTAAAAAGCACAAATCCTTCCCTGCAGAAGTTGGACGGCATCATCTGTGAACCTATTGTTTTAAGTCAGGCATGAAAAATGTGAAGCCCCCTTCTTTTTACTGCATAATTGAGATGAATTTACAGCTCTGAATAAAGCTGCAGGAACTGCTCTCCTGAGCCGGGTGTGAAGGTCAGCCCACCGCTGGGGAGCGTGGATGGAAAAGCTTTAGATTTGGTGAAGTAATGACCATGTAGCCACAGGGAATCCCACACTTGCAGCGCTTCGTGTGTGGCCCTGAACAAGCACAGAACAAGCTCTTTTCTGCACTCCCTCATCCATCCAGAAACTTCTGAGCGTGCTGCAGATCCGGGCTTCTCCTCTGGATCGCTTGATTCACTCTGAACCAATAATAAGCAAGAACTCTGAGCTCAGTTGGTTTGTTTCCCAGGTAGCTCTGCATCGCTCTCCCAGCTAAGAGGCTCTGACAATCCCACTGTCAACCTGCGCCGTAGCAATTAGTGAAGCCAAACACATGCACACTCACACTCTGGGTCCATCACACTCCACCAGACGCATTAGCCGTGTCAGAGTGTCTTTACTGCAGTGGCCCCGTGGCTTTGCTGCTTATTTAATGCCTGAGGGAACACTGAACTTGTCCTCTACTAGACTAAATCTTCTGATGGGCATTTTCTACCGTCAGGATGCACCTTGTCGAAGGTTTTCACACCAGCTGTGTGATGAGGAGCAGCCCTCACACCAAAGCTGCAGACATCCATACCGACACAACATTAAGAATACCGTTTTTTTCCTTTTCTGGAGATTATTTCATTGTTCATGCACCTAAATAAATAGATTTAACCATAGGATTAAACGCAGAGGTATTCTCCTGCAATATCTGAAAGGATCTCATTTAAAGAAGTATTCAGCTCTTAGAAAGACTGTATTCAGCCTGGAGTTTTCACTATCTGCTCAGCCAATGTGGATTTAGGGATTCACTCAGATTTTTCTATGCAGATTTGAATAAATTCAGTTAGTCTGCATGAGGAGAGTCTCTGAGAAGCTTCCGTTACTCATTCTGCAGAGTTTTCAGGAACCTCACACCCTTTTATAACTTGTAGGAGAAAATAGAAGAACTATTAATGAACTTTGAACATGCAGTTTTCAGAAAAAGTCTTGGGTTATCCCTTCTCCCCCAAATAGGTTAAGGTTTTGTTAACGTTTGTCTTTTCGTCTTTTTACAAAATATCTCAAAAAGTTATGAACAAATTTGGATGAAATTTTAGGACAAGGAACCGGTGATTAGATTCTGGTGGTGATGCAGAGCACCATCTGGATCCAGGATTTATTGAGTTGAATTCGTACAAGATTTGCCACCCTGTCAGCAGCTCACATGCAGTAGTTCGGATGTTTTAGATTCTCTTTCAGTCCAGTACCTGCTCTCAATGAACCAGCGTTGTTTCAAAACATAACATAAATAAAAACATTTGAAACTGCAAATTTATTTTTATGCACTAGTGTCCTTTATTTATTTATTTATTTTCCAAAAGTGAGCTGACAGGAAATGGTGTGGAGAGAGGGGGAAGATATGCAGCAAATAGGGGCCGGTACTCAAACCTCTGACATCCACGTCAAGGACTAAGGCCTCCGTACACGGGCTGCTCTCTTTACTCCTGCACCACCACCGCGGTCTTCATTTCAATAGCAGGCTTTCAGACACAACTTGTTCTAATTTCTTTAGTTAGTTTTTTAGTTAATCCACAAAAACACCAAATATCGCAGTTTAACTGGCATAAAAACAGATTCCTTTCAGAGGGTAATTTGCTGAAACCTTGGCATGAAGATGATTATTAACTGAACAGGGTTCCTACGCAGTCTTTAAAAAGAATTTCATTTTATGATTTTACAAATCTGAATAAGTATTGAACAAAGAAAATTGAGTTTCCAAAAATGTTTGAATTTAGATAATAAAATAATGAATAATGATAAAATGACAAATCTGATAAAAGTTAAAAGCTTTTTGACACAACTTATAATCAGACATGTTTTATCTTTAATTTCGCCTGTCGAAATGTACATTTTTGTGCAACTCCATTTATTTTTTTCGGTTTTGATTAACAGAATTTCAAAGCTAAATTCACACCTAATAAAAAAATGAAAGGCCCATTTCACTGCTTTGTTTTGCATTTAGATCCTTGTAGATGCAGTTCTTAAACTTGACCTGAAGTTTTTAAACTGTGTCTGATTTAGATTTACCTCTGTGTTGGAAAGTATTTTCTTTAGCGACCCACTGCTACGCCAGATTGAGTCTTCTGGCTTTGAATCGCTCACGCTTCGTCTGTTATTTGACGAGAATAAGATAAAACCCCCTTAATTAACCTGCAGAAGCAGAAAGCGAGCAGCACATGCAACAGATGTGCACTCGTCTTTCGTCAGCCATTGATTTTCAGGAAGCGTGTTTGGTGTTTGACCTCAGCCTGATCCAAAATATAAACAGTCCCCATGCAGAAGGAGATGATGGTAAAAGTCAAATGTGCCATGACTTTGACCAGCAGAAATGGAGCGCCTGTACTTCCCTGGTTAATTATTTACTTTTCTTGTTTCCCTCAGTTGTCTGACCCCGCTGAAGGCCCTGCATAATAAACTGTTTACATACTATTCACGCTTCTCTGTGATGACTGCTTTCCATATACAGTGGCTGGCTGGCTGGCTGGCCGTCCACAGGAGGGTTTGCCATGTTTGTTTGTGCATGCTTGTGCTGCCGTGCGTGGGCGAGTGCATTTCTTTTTGATGCACAGTTCAAAGTGGGAAGGCATTATTTATTCATGCCTTTGTTCTTATTTCCTCTGTGAGTCAAAAATTCCTGGCATTCCATTTTAGGCAGATCACGGCTAACTCAGACCGAGTCGATGGTGTCTCTGCTGAATGAAACGCATGCGTGAGCACACACATTCAGGGGGTGCAGTCTGTCAATACGTCCTCCATCTTGGTTATGTTATTTTCAGGACCTGCTTATATCTGACTCAGACCCCAGTTATATACTAAGTCTTCTGATGTAGGGATGGATCTATTTCCAAGATAAAATGGACAAAAGAGTGAAAAACAAGACGGTGACATATAGACTTGGGGAAATGGAATATTAAGTTTGAATAAGGTGAAAGGCAACATTATATTTTTACAAAAAACCATTACGGACATTTATCAACCCATTTTGTGTGGGAAACTTTAAAACTTGTTTTGCATTGCAGTAGCATTATCTTACACTGAACATTGTAGAAGAACTCATTTAGTTTGAGTAAACTGGCACTCCTGCTGTTGATACGTTGTACAACCTACATGGGATAAACGAGACATTTCTGTCTGGTCTTAGAGTTGTTCGTAGCCTTTGACACAGCGGAAGCACAGCTTTGCAAACGTTTAGGTCTTTTCTATCTGGCAGAACAGTGAACTGTTTTGCAGATGACATCCAGATCTATTTTTAGTATATCAACATTTTGCTTTAGCTTGCTTATGTTACTTTTAATATGTCAACATTTTGTTAAATCTTGCCTACGTTCTATTTAGCATTTAACAGTTTGCTTTAGCTTGCTAACGTTGCATTTAGCAAGTCAACATTAGCATTAGACTGCTAATTTTAGTGGTAATATGTTAATATTTTGCTTTAGCCTACTACTATTTGTGTTGGTATGTCAACATTGCTATCAGCCCTTGTGCCATGAGATACATTTTCAGTCTGCTGTATAGTAGATTAATATTATAGTGAACATTTTAAACACCTCCACAAAATGGCTGACATACTAATGTAGTGAGCTTTATAGTGGACTGAGTGGACAATTAGAACATAACTCCTGTTTTTAGCCTTTAATGCCTCTCGTGCTTCCATTGGCTTTATTTTAAACACTGTTCAGATATATAAAATCAATTTCAGTTAAATCTTCTACGTTGAGCAGTTTGCCGCATTGTAACCAGTCAAGCTAAAATTGGTCCTGTTAAAAAAGCTATTTGTGCTTCATTACAACTTGTTTGTGCTCATTTAGAAAGGTGCGAAAGTAAGGGGGAAATCTTGCCTCATGAAATAAAACTTCAACATCAGCCGTTTGGCTCATTTTTCCTGCCATGTTTGTATGTCAAACCATGTAAGGTTGTAGTATGCTGCATGCGCCAGTCTACTATCGGGGAAACTAGGGTAAAACGAGAGAAGCCTCTAAGGCGACAGGAGTTGGTTTCTGTGGACGGGGAGTCATTTCTGGAGGCTGCGTTGCAGCCAATCAATAATTGACTGGCCTGGTTGTTTCGCAGGAAGCTCTTCAGAAGATCCGGCAGAAGAACACAATGCGCCGTGAGGTGACGGTGGAGCTCAGCAGCCAGGGCTTCTGGAAAACCGGCATCCGCTCTGACGTCTGTCAGGTAACACAAGCACAAACGATTGACACATACTGCTGCATGTAACACATTAAAGAAGGGACAAACTCAGATCTGCATGGAATTCACCTTTTTAAATAAATGATAGGGAATCAAAGACACAGAAATTCAGCAGAACAGCACCTTTTAAATCCTCCTTTAATCAAGACATAAAACTTGCGGTAATGTCTAAGAATAAAGACCTCTAAGCTCTAAAGCTGTAACCAGGGTTTGAATCGCTTTTCTGTTCTTAAAATAATAGAAATCATAAACTGATTTTAAAAAAGGCCTTTATTAAGACTGAATTCTCTGATGACTCAGAACTTTTTTTAGTGACACACGAAGGCGTTTTGGGATTTAATGAACTATTTTAGTTTCTCTTTTCTTTTTATTTTGTCAGAAACTTCAGATAGCAGCCATTTTTAGCTTCCTACTTGTTGGCTTTTTTTAATTAGTTCCTTTTTGAAGATTGAACACAAACAACTGAAGGCCTGGCAGACATTTAAGACGAACAGTGAAACTGATTTAAAAGGTGCATCCACAAAGCATTGGTTTAGATTTTGAACACTTGTGCACCCAGATTATTGCTGCTTTTGTTAGTTTTGACATTATTTCCCAAAGAGGTTTGTCTTTCAGTTGAGATGCTCGGGATGTTCAGTAACTTGAAATAATCTGGACCCATTAGGACTTTTCTACATCGTGTCACATTGCAACCACGACCCTTAAAGTATTACATTGTGATTCTTATTTGAAAGCTCAACACAAAGTTCTGCATAATTGTGAAGTGACAGGAAAATGATACATGGTTTTGAAAATTTATATTGACCCCTGAGTCAATACTTTGTAGAACCACTTTTCAACTGCAATTACAGCTTCAAGTCTGTTGGGGATATGTTGCTACAAACCTTTTACGTCAAGTTACTGAACTTTTTTCCCCCTTCTTCTTTGCAGAAGAGTTGAAGCTCAAAGCAGATTGATGAAGATCAGATTGGTTTTGGCACCAATTCTCAGGTGGACTTAGGTCTGGACTTTGATTGGGCCGTTTTAACACGTAACAGGCTATGATCTAAACCAATGCTGCTAAAGAACCTGTTCTTTGATTCAGTCAGGTAAAAGCAGAGACACATTTATAACTTGCAAGACACTGTGGCTCAAGGACTAATTTTGACATAGGTGTTCTTCCAGGATTGTCCTGTACCTAGCATAGCCACAGAATGATGCTGTCACCACCATGTTTCATAGTGGTGATGGTGTGTTCAGGTTGACGTGCAGTGTTAGTTGTAACTGGTAACAAGCAGTATTTTGGACTTGAGCCAGAGGTTCCAACTTTCGTCTCATCTGATTTGACCTCCATTTTAACAGGTGTCCCCTACATGACTTGAGGGAAACTGCAAACTTTCTGTGGCTTTCTTTTTGTGGAGCGTTAGACTAATAGTTTTCCAACCTGAGCTGTGGATCTCTGCAGCTCCTCCAGGGTTACTATGGGCCTCTTGGCTGCTTCTCTGATTAATGCTTTGGCCCTGTCAGTTTAGGTGGACAGCCATACTCTTTCCATTTTCAGAATGACGGATTGAATATTTTATAACCTAACCCAGCTTTAAACTTCTCCACCAGTTTCTCTCTGACCGGTCTGCTCTGTTCCCTGATCTTCATGATCCTGGTTGGTCTCTGTTTTCTGAGAAACCTCTAAGGCCTTCAGGGAACCGATGGATTTATTTTGAGATTAAATTCGACACAGATGGACTCTTTATACAAAGTACGTGACTTCTAAAGGCACTCTGTTGCAGTGCGTTGTATTTAGGGGTATCAGACTAAAGGGGGATCAATACAAATGCAGACCACACTTCACCTGAAGGAACATGGTGGTGGCAGCATTATGCTGTGGGAAGACTGGCCAGAGATGAGGGGTGTGATTACTTTTGCAAGCTACTGTCCCAATAAAGGTGATTTAAAACAAAACCTAATGATTCAGATCTAAATATCAATCATTTTACATACAAAAATCAGGCATGTCAGACTGTTTGTGTGTATATTTAACTGTGCCCATTTTTCCATGAATGCTGCTTTGATTATTTTCCTGCATCTAATTTAACCTCCAATCGTACAGAGTCGCTGATCTGCCTCCTCTAATAAAAAGGCGACTGATGAAAATGAAAGCTGAAAGTCAAAGTAAAACAAAAAATACTCTGCGATCATCCTTCCCGAACATCCTTGTGTCTGCAGCTCCACTGAGGCAGGCGCTGTCAGAAACTTTGTCTCTGATCTCTCGTCTATCGTCGCGCCACGTCTCCATTCGAGTGTCAGAATCTGTATGAGCAAAGTGGACCCCTGCAGAGCTGCAGCACTTGCACCGTTCTCCACGTAGCAACTCCAGTCTGACACTTTATTTACATACAGCCACAGCACCTCGTGCGGTTTTCACCAAAAAAAGCGAAACGGCATGGGATTTTATTTTTATCTTTATCTTTATTGCAGGGGACTATTTCAGGTCATGTCCAGTTACATATATGCCTGTAATGTAGCAGACCTAGTGACAGCTGAACCATAAACTCCTGACAGAAGCATCCACAGCTGCATGCGTTTCAGTGCAATGAAACGGACCAGCACACAGTAGCTACTTTGCTATACTTTAGTCTATCACCCATTCTGCTAATTCTGGCCTCTCGCTCAGGAGATAATTAGCATCAGCTCTGCACTTCTTCTTCTTGTTCTTCCTCTCAGTAACATCCCTGTATCGCTGTCTGCGGCGAAGATGGCCCACAGCTGATCCTTCTGCTCACGTTCGGTGGGGATTGAAAGAAAGTTGTAGCCTCACGAGTCAGACCCCTCTACCGTCGAGGTCCGCCAAAGAAGAATCCGATCCATAATTGCTGTCCAATTATATTTGCTTCAAGCTGTACTGCCACGACTAATTGCTTCATGAATAATTTCAGTTCGAGCGCGGCGCTGCACTCTGAGCACTGCGTGACACAGGGAAGAGATGGCCGCCAAACGTGACCCCTAATTTCTTCATTTTGAAAGCCGCTGGGTCTTTTCAGGAGCAGCTCTCAACTATGCCAAGGTTTTTTATTTTTATTTTTTAGGCCTGACAGGGTTTATTTTTGTTTATCTTTGATTTATTTCAGTAATGTTTTTCCTTTTTTGATTAATCTCGTAGTATTTCTGTGGCTTTATCACATCAGTGTGAAGGCCATCAACTGTCCATTACACATTTTAGAAATACCGGCTTTTTTTACCCTCCTGCAGCAGTGAATAGGCTAGTTTGTAAGAAATGGCCGCCTTAGTCATGTTGAATAAACAAATTTATTAAATATTCTAAAAAAGCAACAGGTATGACCATGAAATAAGTGAAATGATTAAAAAAAAAATCAGTGTGGAAATCAGTTATTTTCCAAGGAAATCCAGCCATCTTTTAATAAATTCTGGATTTAAAAAAGTTCTTCCATCTTAGTTGTCTCACTTATATTTAGAGTAAGTTTAGGAAAAAATTAAGAAAAGGGAACCATTGATTTTGGATGAGATCAGCTTTGTTTTGTCCCGTATAAAGATGGAAATAAGGGCTACGGAGTATTTACAGCTATAGAAAAAAGCTCAAATATGGTGAATGTATAATAAAACAAAACTAGGGTCTCCTGTAATTGGGTTTGGTTTTAAAACAAAGAAGCTGGAAAAAATGCTCTCTTCTTGCACAAATACATGAGAGCAGAGGTCCACTGATCTGCAACTTTTAGCTGAATCCATGTTCCAACATATACCTGAGTCAAATGGCTAAATTACCTCCTCAGGATGTCAAGTCCTGCAGACGTCCTGTACTGAGCCATTTATTTGATTCAAGTGTGTTGGAACATGGATGCACCTGAAAGTTGGAGAAAGAAAAGCAAGAAATATGCAATATCTTAGGAAAGTACGTTGCCAAGGGAAATATTTGGGATCACGTTATTACAGCCTTGATTTTGTCAGTACTTGATAACAATGTTTTTGATGCATTATTTTTGGCACAACAAGGCACTATTATTGTTTTTTTAAACTTATTTATACCATTACATTGTGCTGGGTAATAACTCTAATTAGTATTTTTTTTAGGGAAACAAAGAATGTCCATTTAAAAAATGATAAAAGTAGGCATTAAAATTCAATAAGACATGTGGCCTAACAGGCAGTAAGTGGGGCTACCGTTATTGAAGCATTTTTACAAGATGGAGGAGAGATTTAAAACAGTCGTGTGAACGCTGCTACAAATAAAGTGATTCTGATTTCTTTTTTTCAAAAACATCCAGAAAATCAAATTTTATGAGATTAGAATGATAAATTTGCATTTTATTGCACGAAAAAGTATTTGATTACCTACCAACCAACGAGACTTCTGCCTCATACAGACCTGTTAGTATGCGCCCCTTTCATTGCCTGTATAAAACACACCTGTCTACACACTCAATCAATCACACTCCAACCTCTCCACCATGGCCAAGACCAACGAGCTGTCTGTGGACACCAGTGACAAGGCTGGGATGGGCTACAGGACCATAGACAGGCAGCTTGGTGAGAACGCAGCAATTATTAGAAAATGGAAGAAGTTCAAGATGATGATCTGTCTCCCTCAGACTGGGTTTCCATGCAGGATATCACCTCGTGAAGTATGGTGATCATGAGAAAGGTGAGGGATCAGCCCAGAACCACACTGAAGGCCCAGGCCAATGACCTGAAGAGAGCTGGGACCACTGCTCAAGCCAGCACATGTACAGACCCGTCTCAAGTTTAAACATCTGACTGATGCAGAAGAGGCATAGGAGAAGGTAACTGGGTCACATGAGACTTTTTAGTGTAAACTCCACTCGCTGGAGGAAGAAGGAGGAGTACAACCCCAAGAACATCCCAACTATGAAGCATGGGGGTGGAAACCTCAAGCTTTGGGGTGGGTTTCAAGGACGACTGGACTTCAAGCGGAGGATGGCTGGGGGGGCCGTGTATCACAAGATTTTAGGCAACGACCTCCTTCCCTCAGTAAGAGCACTGAAGGTGGGTTGTGGCTGGGTCTTCCAGGATGACATAGACCTGTAACCCAAAGCCAGGGCAACTAAAAAGCGACTCGGTAAGTAACATTTCAAGGTTCTGGAGTGGACTAGCCAGTCTCCAGACCTGAACCCAATAGAAAGTCTTTGGAGGGAGCTGAAGCTCCGTGTTGCCCAGCGACAGCCTTGAAACCGAGAAGATCTGTACGGAGGAGTGGTCCAACATCCCTGCTGCAGTGTGCAAACCTGGTCCAGAAGTACAGGAAACGTCTGACCTTTGTAACTGTAAAGAAAGTTTCCGTACCACATATTAAGTTCTGTTTTGCTATTGTATCAAATACGTATTTCATGCAATAAAATGTTAATTAAATATTTCAATATCATAAAATGTGATTTTAAAATTTTGTTTAGATTCTGTCTCAGTTAAAGTGGACCAACGATGAAAATTACAGATCTCTCTGTTCTGTGCAGGTTTGCAGCTTTTATCACCTTCTTGTTCCCTCCACTGTATTTTTTTTTTGGACTAAAAATTAGATTTGTACATCAAAATATTTCCAGTCGAGATCAGCTTCTTTAATCCGTAGAGTCCTGCAATTCTTCAGGGAATTCAGTGTTTCAAACCAAATTAAAATTAGATATGTTTTATTTTTGAAACTTGTTTGTTTCTGTTTCAGTGCAAACTTAATCTTGAAAACTAGACTTTTAATTTGAAACTGCATCAAGATAATTATAATCATATTTGAACAGCTTTAAACTTAACGACAGATATTTATTAGGCATTCATGGGAAATGTAGAATAATATGTGAGGCTTACAGTATATTACAGCTATGTGGTCATAATGGGTTTGAATGGGACCCGAATGGTTCTGAGGTGCCAGACTTTAGGCATATTTTTGTTTCTGCAATAGATATTTTGTAATTAAATGTAAAAAAACCAAAAAAATGTATGCAATTTGTGTTTAAAATGAGCAATCCATTGATAATCAAAAACAAAGTTTGCAAAGTTTACGCTGCAGTTGGGTCCCAGAGCGCCTGGAAGGATAGACGCTTGTCCATATATTCAGGTATTCTAGAGCAGTTTAAGCTTTTCCACCTGTTACTTCATGGTTTTTAGTTCCTGTATTTGAACTGGTTTTCTTCGGTCCCTGTATGAAGTTTAAATTCACACATGTACGTACTGTTCCTTTTATCCTTTATTTTGTTTCCTCTGAAGTTTATATATTTATACTAAATGAATGCATGAATGCTTTGCGCACCAGTTAGGACCAGTTAGGACGATTCTAATTTTTCTGATTCAAAGTGGATTATCTTTAAAAATAGAAACAAGTAAAGTTTAATCATGAACGGATCTAATCTGTGCTTTTAGTATTTGAGCTACAGGATCATTGTTTCTGGTCTGGTCGGATGGTGACCAGAATATCTAAACATGATTGGTGAAGGTAAATCAGAGCTTTCCTGCCTTGTTAATTACTGGAGTCTTGGCTCTTATAAGCCTTCACCGCCTCGCCTTTCTGTGGACACACACACACACACACACACACACACACACTCATCCTCATTCAGTCATCAGAACAGGTCAGGAGCCGCACACACGACCGCGGCCCAACTTTGTTTAATTGGCTGCTTAACAAGGCCTGGGGACTGTGTCGCTGTGGCCCCTGTGACGGCCCCGGGGCCATGTGGCATCGCCGCTCATCCCCACCCGGCTCCAGGGGTCTCCCCCCACCCCCTTTCAGCAGCACTAATTAAAACATGCGCCGCTCCCTTGCCTCCTGTGTGGTGGCGCCGGGGTTAATGTGAGTACACTCGATGAGCCTACCAGTAATGATTCCATAAGATTGCCTCTCGGAGTCATTCCTCATCCTTCCACAGCTCCTCCACCTCCATTACTTTTCCTCCACTTTGTTGAAACTTTTTGCTTTCATATGTGAGGGTCAGGAAGGGCTGTCAGTGTTTGCTCAAAGCGAAGCATGTCAGGCTGTCGGGGAGGGCTTCTGTCCTGTCCAAATGTGAATTTCCCTCCCTGTCCTCTTCTCTCTCACACTCCAGCAATTGGCTTTTTGATTATTTCATCTCTGTTGCAGAGCCCCTCTTAATAAATAATGGCTGGCTGATTGATTTCTCCCCTCACGCGCTCCCTTCATTCTTCTTTGATACAAGACATGATCTCACCTTTTTATTTTTTCTTTCCCAATCCTCTGTCGTCCATCAGCACGCCATGATGCTCCCGGTTCTCACCCATCATATCCGATACCACCAGTGCCTGATGCACCTGGACAAGCTCATCGGCTACGTCTTCAAGGAACGCTGCCTCCTGCAGGTGAGCCACAACTCTCACAGTCCTCAGCTGCATTATTTAAAGGCTGCCATAGCTGATAACTAACATGATAAATAAGGTTTGGTAAATCCATGCAGGGGAGAAGTGTATAAAAAAAAAACCTTGTGCTGGAGCTTGTTATGAGGAGGAATCCATTGAGGCAGCGTTCCCCTCATTACTGCAGCCGATCCACCTCTGCAGGGATTGTTCAGGAGGAAACAGGGGCTCAGAAGTCAGCTGGGCGAGCACACACACACACACATACTGGCCTGAGTTTGTTTCCCAGCTCTCTGACTTGCAGTGACAGTAGTCAGGAGGACATCAACAAGCCCTCCTCCGTAATGCCAGCTCTCCCCTGTCAGGTCTGCAGCCTCGAAGCTGTGTGCAAAGCACCCCACCTCACCTCTCCTCGGCTGCCTGCAGCAATATTGAAGAGCTGTCATAAGCTGATACATTAGAAATCAATGTGTTGTAGCCTGTACATAGTTAAAAAAGGGGAAGGATGCAATAGGATTCGCTCAAGGCTCTCCGTGCTCACTTCTCCGACCGCGTCTGCCTGCATCGATCAGTGATTGGCTTCTTTGTCGTTTGGATAACGACGACCTGTCTTTTATGAGTGCTAAAAAGGAAACGTCGGTGCCCTCTTTATAAATAAATCCCTCCTCCTTTGGTTCTCATTCAGTCTGATAAAGAGCCAAACAGAATCAAAGTGGAAAAAAAGGCCAATCATTTTATAACACTGCAGCTCAGGTACAGGCCTCTCAGCGATGGGAGCTGCCACCTCCTATCACAGTTCTACCCACATAACACCAGCACAGTTGTTTGTTTTTGTTTGTGTGTGTGTTGGCTTGTCAAAAATTCACCCACTGCTGTTGCTCACCGTAGGAGCTGGTCTAGTCACAGACTGTTATTATTATATTATTAATATTGAAGTGATTGGTTAGGTTTTACAACAATATCCCAACCCTGGAGCATCTCACAGGTCTGTTCAGTCATCATCTGAACATGGAGCGAGTATGGATCAGCCACAAAACTACCAAGACATGGACGTCCCCCGAAACTGACAGGCCGGCAAGGGGAGCATTAGTCAGAGAAGCAGCCAAGAGGCCCATGGTTACTCAGGAGGAGCTGCAGAGATGCACAGGTCATGTCGATCTGTTGACATGACAACCATTACTTCCAAATCTGGCCTTTATGGAAGAGTGGGATCAAGATGCCATTTGCAACATGCCATGAAGTGGAAAAAGGTGCTCTGGTCAGATGATATGTTTCTTAATGTAAATTACTGTGTGGTGAAGAACCCTTACTACACTTAACTCTGAACACATCATGCCTACAGTAAGAAAAGTGGGGATGGTTTTCTTCTGCTGAGACAGGTAGGCTTGTTCACCTTCTAGGAGAACAACAAATGAATGCGTTAGAATGGTCCAGTCAAAGTCCTGAACTAAATCTAATTGTTAATCTCTTGATGTGCAAACCTGATAGACATACCCCAGAAGACTTGGAGCCGTAAATGGGGGGAATTAATATATCTGCTTGCCACAGTTTTCAGCATTTCAGCCATATAACAGCAGATCTGAAGGGCCATGTGTTGCCTACAAGACCTAACCTCTATACCTGTTGATATTTCAACACATGTGGTGCAGAAAACAATGTTGCAGTGACCATTTTTCATTTGTGTGGCTGATGTGCCAGGTTAAGGTTAAGCACTTCTTTGACACTCGAGGCAATAACTAAACAAAAACATGAAAAAGAATCAAATTAAAGCACGTAAAGCTAGAGTTCAGGCTGTTGACCTTGTCTTGTGTTCAGCTGTGTGCTTTGTGCTCATGCAAAGCCATGCACAGTTCATTTTGGAGAATGTGTTTCTCTCCTGATGCAAGCTTATTTGCATATGAACCAAAAAGAGCTGGCAATATTCCTTGCTCTTTAAAGAAGTAATCTGCACGCGTCTTGTCCTTGTAGGGCTGCTCTCTGGTCCAACTCTGCCTGGTCACTCTTTGTTTCCCCAAGTAAACTCATAGCTGGGGTCCTCTGGGTACTGAGGGGATTGAAAGGGAGTGATTTCACAATAAAGGTCAAAATTTCAAAATAAAACGATCTGTTTACCTAGCACAAATGGTTTTTATGATATGAAAACAGACCCACAGTCTTTCCACCCTAATAGATTTAGAGCGCCGGCGGCAGCGGCGGCGCTGCTCGCTCCCAGACGAGTCAGGTTTCACATCCTCCGTCACTACTCATTTGGCTCCACTCTGATGGGCCGACCGTGTTTTAATGAGATGGATGTTTTTCAGTGACAGTCTACTCATTAAACATGAGAGAATCTAGTACCACTCTTTGATTGCATTACAAATGAATTGTGGTTTGATAGGAGGCCTTGTGTGCTTAGAATTAATCTACCTTCAGTGGTCTGTAATGTGCAAGTGGAAACTTTTCAAGCAGCTGCCAAATTCTTCCTGACATCCTGATAAAATATGAAAATGTTACCTTTTAACTTCTGCATTTCAGTCACTAGAAGGTGCTGTGCTGATAAATAAATAAATCTCACTGCTTCTTGGTATGGGTTAGGGTGAGGTTCAGGTAGGGCTGGGACTGCAGGTTGACTGAATACCAGAACAACTCTGAAGTGATTTAAACATTTTATTATTCTCAAATATGGAGACAATTTTGTTCAAAAATAACTAAACAACATTGACTGTTTTCAAATGGTTCTACTGATATATAATCAATCCAGGCACTGGCTATGCCTGCTTCTCCTACTTTATTCATAGAAAACATCAACCCAAATCTCCAGTCAGTTCTATACTAAGTTTTAGAACATAATAAAATTACTACTGAAAATACTGTAAAAAAAAAAGCATGGGTTCTTATTTATTTTTCTTGAAGCATACTAAAAACGTACCAAACCATGACTTTAGTTACATCCCTAGGTAATACTACTTTAATTCTTGGTTTTAAGGGTTTTACATGGCACCAAAATCAGGTGACCAAATAAATAATGTTCCAAAGTTTAAGAATATTAATGCCAACTTTGCTTTGATTTTTGTTTTATTTATTTACCTTTTGTGAGATTTTGAGAAGTTAGTGGCCTGGTTCCCTGTATAAGATGATCTGCCTCCTTGGACATTCCTTGGTAATTAAACTGGAGAAAAACATAATTAAATTTCTAATGAGCCATTATTCTGTTTTTAAACATTTTGTTAGTATAGTTGCCAAACAAAAGCATAACATCTTTTTTTGGCTTTTTTGTTGCGGTTCATTCTTCTTTAGTTTTGGTTAAATAAAAATCCGGCTTGGATTTCAAAGCGACAATTTCGTTTTTTTGGAAATGTGGCGTAATGAGCTTTTGTCCCATTAAAAGGACTTTTTCCCTCTTTTATTCCCTGGAGATGAAAGCTGTCGATCATCTGGGAAAACCCGTCAGCTGTGCGGGTCTGTGCAGAATCAGTCCCTGTTCTCTGCAAATTCCCTCTAATGTTCAATAAAAGCTTATCATTAAAGCAAGGAGACTGTTATATAATCACCATAACACATCAGCTTTCTGTGACATTATTTTTTATCTCTTTGGGAAATCGATGCACCTAATGAAGTAGAGAATAACACAATGATCCTGGAGTTAAGACTCCAGCCTGGCAGAGTTCATGCACTCAATGCTTCCCTCCACCCAGCTTCAGAGGAGCAACAGCTCTTTGAAGCTCCTCTTCTGAGAGCCTCCCTGTTAAACATTTAACATATAACGCTGGGGAGGCCTGGAGGGTTCTGGAGCTGGAGGGGCGTGCATTCATCCCAGAGTCCCTCACATCCACCAAACCATCGTAATCCCACCCAACCCCTGTTGCTCCAGTGCCATTCTTCACTTTTGACCCATGCTGACAGAATTAGAGTCATCCCAGAGGTCCTCAATTATTTAAGCGTACAAGTCCTCAGCCTGCGCTCTGATGCTGCACGCTTCTGTTTGTGAGCCCCATGCATGTGGGCTCTGTGTACCGGGGTATTTTGTTTGTTTTCTGATCCATTTGGTGGCATGTGGTAGAAGTGTCCCTCTGTTTGAAGTGGAGCTGCCCTCAATAATACTCTGCTGCTCTGAATATCTGTTCATGGTTCTGAGCTTCTAACAGGTGCATCCTAATAGAATATTGTAGTTTTGGTGATTATAGCTTTGAATTATATTATTCCACAATGACATGGGTGTCGACCAAGAAAGAAGTTCCCACTCCAAAAATGCACCTTCTAGCTTGATGGAAATTTGCACCACCCTTCATGGACTTGCCAAATGTCTTCCACGTTTCCACCGGCCTGGTTCTCTTCTCTGCCAAAAAGGTGGAGGCAATAATGGAGGAACAATATCTCCAAATTCCTCACGGTCACATCAAATTAACATGTAGACCATTGAAACTTTGAAGATCTTCCAACAGGACAATGGTCCCAAACCAGGGATGCAAGATATCAGGGCAACAAGTTATTGCTGATGAATATTGTGAAGACATTGGTTATGATTAACCCATATTTTCATGACTGTCTTCTTGCTTTTCTGTCATTACAATGTCATCACCCTTTTCAGTAAGCTTCAGCAACTAAGCCACCAAATATACATATGGTGTGATCATCAAGGGCAGTTTGAGTCCTTCCAACTGGCCACAAAACATCTAGGCAGGAACGGTCCTTGAAGTATAATATCCACCCTAAAACTGCGTCCGGGCAATCCACTGAGATATGTGGATCACTGTTGTGATTCTGTGTCTTGTGCGTTTGGATTTGAGAAAGCAGAACATTTATTATACTTCTGGACTGGCTTTCTTAAAACCACAATCTTGTTTTGAAGCTTTCAAGATAGCAGCCGAATAAAGCGCTCTGAAGGTTTTGATCTGCTCCGATTGGCTGTCGGCAGGAGAAGTAATCCATTCAATTAGCATGAGGAAGGTTTCATGTAAAATAACTGCTGATTATTTCTTCACAGAATGCAGCTTTACAAAATTTGAACTATCTAAATGAGATAATTAAACAGTAAAGATGAATTACTTGACAATATTAAGGAAAAACTGATCATTTTATGGTGCTCCCACTCCACTTGGGTCTTATCAAGCAGCCTTGAACATTAACCAAAGCAATGAGCCTGTTTTTGCTGCTGGATCATGGTGTAAATATTGAACTGACATGACTCAATATCTGATCTTCTGTCTTTCAGATCCAAACAGTCAGGCTGATTTTCTTTAGGGTTATATAAAATAATATTTTATTCTGTAAATACTGAGTGATGTTTGCTTCTCACTTTCCGTGTCTCAAGTCAAGTTCTGCTGGCTTCCAAGAACTGGGTTTTATTTCCTGTTTCGCTGAAGGCAGTCGAGCAGCTTCTGATCACTGGACTTAAATCACTGCCCCCCTCTATGAGCACTCATTATGCTTACAGGCATATTTCCCAATGTCAGTCAGCTTAAAATCTAACATTGTTGATCGGTGCACACAGCGGCTGGCTTGTTTTTCTTCATGCGATACCCAGCTCTGTACTTGAGGCTGGAGGCAGTCATTGACACGTCTGGTGTCGCACAACAAGAGTCGAGATTAAAACGTGTAGTTTTATGTGTGTGAAACTTTTAACAGAGTCAGAAATTAGTAGGTTTCTGCTTGTCATGTCTGACTTGCTTCTTTTTTTTTACTTCACCCCCCAAAAAAACAACACAGAAGCTCTTAAATCTGTCATTTCTGTTCAAATGTTACAAAGCTGAGGCCTCTTGAGTAACTATAAATATTGAACGCTCTCTGTTAGAGTTTTACATATATATCTCATTGGAGCCTGAAATTGATTTGAAGTTGGCTGAAAGGAGACAAGCATTTTGAAACGCAAGCCCAGAGGGGGAGAGAAGTCTGAGTTTCTTCCATTTTCCTTTTTTTTTGGGGATGAGATTAACATTCTCCTAATGTAAGATTGATAAAGGCTCGACATATCCTTCTGAGCCTTATCTTTCTCACTTTCTTTCCCCCCTCAGCGTGTTTGAGATATTCAGCTACGGCAGTCTTTCTAGGCACAGCGGTTTTTTCCCTTCCTCCTCAAACAAAGCTAAAAAATTGACTCATGTGTTACCCTGAGGGATATATTACCTGAAATTCCAGCATTTTTACTGGCTTACAAAAATGTAAGCCATTACTTTTCAGACAAACAGCTTCCAATATTACAAAGAAGAAGCTCCCTCTCCTCATTTCCTTGGAACAGTTGCTGACCCATCATTGCTGGCTCACTTTGGTACAGTAAAAAGGCCTGGCGTAAGCATTAAATCTAGTTAAAGAAAAGTGCAAATGAAAGACATACAGAACTGTGAAGTAACTTCATGTTATGCCTGGCATTGTGAGCTTACAAATTGTTCTGTGAAGTGATGAACTTTTTGCAGGTTGAAAGAGACTGCTTTGATGGCATGTGGTAACTTGCTGAAACTTTGTGGAACCACATTTTAAAACGACCTGTGTTGAGGTATTCCTCACATCAGGACCTCCAGCTGGAAGCTGGTGGGTTTCAGCAGTGCTCATCAACAGGTCTCTGCATATTGCTGACATTTATGGGGCTTTTGCAGATTTGTAGGCATTCTGGTGTGGCCTACTGTAAGGGTCTAAGTGGGTCCCCAGGTGGGCAGAAGTCCCATTTCACCCGTTTTCCCTACCATTAATAGCCCTACTAATCCATTTTGTGCCTTTACAGCAAGACCTAGGGGTATTCCCACTGCAACAACAATTACAGCGTCCAGTGTAACAGTTCTCGATGCCATACTTTTTGTTTACTCTTCCTTAGGAACCATAAAAAAAATCTTATACGGGGCTCCTTTTTAAATTTGCTCGTCTTGCAAAATTTCAAAAGTATGAATGTACATGGTTTTTCCTGCACTAGATAAGTATGGACAAGAAAGAGTATGGCAAAAAGAAATGAATTTTCAGAGTTAAATTTCAGCCCCATTGTAACATGTGAAATCAGGTTAAAGCCAACATTTTTCATACCCTTAAAAGATTTAGGTTTAAAGTAAACTTGTAATTTCACCAGCATGTTTCTTCTGACTAGAAGTAATGACAAACCCAGAGTCCCGACTTGACTTCGATAGCGAATCTCTGGAGCTGAAGATTAGGGTGATGGCCAGGAGGCCTTCCAGTCTCAGAGTTATGCTCCTTGCCAAAGATACATATTTTTTTTTAATCAAATGTAAAGTAAGAGATTTGTTTGTCAAATCATTTACATTATTTTCTTATCTTTTGATAGATGCCGGTGTCATTTTGCTTTAAAAATCAAACTTCTTGGTTGAATGAAAATAATTTCAACTCTGAATATACTTAGCCTCATAGCAATACTGCCTAAGTCATATTGGCAAAACAATACTAGATCTCCCGCTCCATTCTCCCCTCAATCGTGAACAAGACCCCGAGATACTTGAACTCCTCCACTTGAGCCAGGAACTCCCCTCCAACCTGAAGAGGACAAGCCACCCTTTTCTGATCGAGAACCATGGCCTCGGACTTGGAAGAGCTGATACTCATCCCAGCCGCTTCACACTCGGCTGCAAACCGCCCCAGTGCATGCTGTAGGTCGTGGCTAGATGGGGGCCAGCAGGACAGCGTTATCTGCAAAAAGAAGAGATGAAATCCACTTGTCCCCAAACCGTACCCTCTCCGGCTTTTGGCTGCGCCCAGAAATCCTGTCCATTAAAGCTATGAACAGGACCGGTTACAAAGTGCAGCCCTGCCGTAATTCAACATGCACCGTGAACAGGTCCGACTTAGTGCCGGCAATGCAGATCAAACTCCTGCTCCGCTTCTACAGAGACCGTATGGCCCCTAATAAAGGGCCCCCAACTCTGTCCCTTGTGGTGCCCTGTGGGGGGTGCTCCAGGAGTACACAGTCGAATGCCTTCTCCAGGTCCACAAAACACATGTGGACCGATTGGGCAAACTCCCATGAACCCTTGAGTACCCTGTAGTAGAGACCTGCACGGGACGGAGTTTTCAATCCCGCTCCTGCCCGATCCCGAGGCTTTTCTGACCGCTCCCGCCTGATCCCGAGAACCCCCAACCCCCTACCTTTTCTTCAGCGCTCCGAGGCCGAGCGAGACTAGATTGACAGGTGCTGAAAGGCCGCAGTATGTCACGTGACGTGCGCGCGAGGAAAAGTAGCTGAATAAGTAGATCAGGTTATGGTGTTATTGGGCTGTTTACAATGGTGATAGTTAATCATTACAGTGTTAATTATTACTTATTTTTGAATTTTGAAGCGGGTCCAAATGTCCGACTTCCCTGCTTTATTCAGTAGGTTGTATTGCCCTTCTCTAATTTTCTTTTCCACAGAAGCCATGTCTCCTTACCACTCTCCATGCTTTGTTATGTTGCCTCACTCTCACTCGGGAGTCGGGACCGATGTGTTTTGGTCTGACCGCCGAATCCCGCCCGAGACTACGTAAATCCCGCCTGATCCCGTGACATTTGTGTCGGGTCCCGCGGGATCCACGGGACTTCCCGCCCGATGAAGGTCTCTACCCTTTAGTATTATGTAGATTATTTATTATTTAGACTTTGGCAATTACAGTTATGCAATGAGGCTAACGATATGCCAGGGGTATGAATAATTTGGGGCTTAACTGTATATACAATTCTAAAATAAGATGGTGAAATTTAATAACTGTTTTATGCTTGGTGAATAAAAGATGCACAAATTTACCATAAAATTGACTTATTTTCATCTACATCTACTCAAATGTTTGACAAAAAAACTATTGAAATAAAAAAATATGTATTAACCCTGTTTGTGTGTGTCTGTTGGAAGATCACAGTAAAACTCAGTTTTTGGCATTAATAAATGGTCAGACTGATTTTGTCAGACTGTTAATTTTTAACTCAAATTTCATAAACCCAAATTACTTTTCAAAACTTAAAAACTATGTGCCCATCCTGAGTATCTTACAACAAGAAGAGTTCCCAGCATTGAGCCTGGGGGAACCCCTGCAGATCCAGTTATATCCTTTGACCTGTTGAAATAATTCCCACTGAGATCATTTAAATGTCTTGGGAATCTCAGGCATGCTACTCTATCTCAAGAAACACAGGATGTCTACTACAGTGATTTAGAGGTTTAAAGGTGTTCATTAACTTGAACTTTGGGCTTCTTTTACAGAAAGTAAAGTTCTACCATTTCTGGAGCCTGCAGGGTTTGGGTCAAGGAGGTAGTGGACATCTCAGACTTTTTTAAATGTTTTTTTTCCCCATCACATTATGACTACATCTTATATGCATTAGGCCTTAGTATACTGCTAATGCAAATGTTTTACTGTTTACTACTATTTAGTGGTTGTCACAGGTTCAAATATTGATGATATAGAGATTAAGTTTCTACGATCTATATGTTATTAACACACCATGTATGCAGACTAGTTTGAAAGCTGACCTTGTGTTCTGATTCATAACTATTTGGGAAGACGAATTGAAACATGACCCCAGGTTTTCTGCCTTGGAGCTGTAACTGTTCTGCATTTGCAGTTTATAGAATTGGCAAACAGCCTTTAGCTTTCTCCAGCAATTGGCCATCTGTGATGAAGAATCAAAGATGCTTTCAGATGGAGCGGGGTTGAGAGAAATTCTTCCTTTTTGTTCAAGGAAGAAAGAAGGCAATCAAATGAAGTATAAAGCTGTATATTTTATTTCCATCTATCTATCCACCCACCCATCTACCCAACCAGCCTTACTAAAAAGAAAAAACAAAATACCGTCTTGATCATATATCCCCTCTCGCCAAATAAAAATTCCCATCCAACCTTACAAGGTAAAACTAATCCCAAAACAAAACTATCTCATATCAATCACATACTAAAAACCCAGTACCATCCACCCTTGGGTTGGTCCCATCCACCTAATTAACCAGGAACCAATCTCAACCACCCACTGAACCAAAAACCAGTCCAAATTTCCCTTCTGACTGAATACCAATCCCATCCACAACCCACAAAAACCAGTCCCATCTAACCAGTCCCACTCAACCAACATCTAAAACCCAAACACCCACTTACCCTGCCAAAATACAGTCCTACCCACACACACTTTTAAACAAAAACCAAAGCCACCAACCTACCCACCCAAGCAAAAGCCAGTACTACATCCAGCCAGTAATCTAGCCATACTGTTGTATTAAAGGTATACTGCTCCTCTCACACAGAACATTCTTGCATTTGAGAGAAATGGAAAGGATTGGTTTATTAAATGAATAACTACACTGCTTATGCAATAATTCAGAAAGGGCTGCTTGTTTTTTTTGTAAATTCTGATTAACAACATAAAACTAAATATGCATCCAGCCCTTCATCGGCTCCTCTTCTCTGCCGCCAAGGCAGACCAGTTTTCTGCTTTCAGCTTCAGGTTCATTCTTTTTTTTTGTTCTGCAAATAACAGGACTCGAGGTCACAGTTTAGGTGTGAGAATTACTCGTCAGTGAACACATTGACATACTTATGGACATAATTATCAGACTATATTAAAATTCTATTTTTATATTAAAATTATTCGTTTATTGGTCTTACGTAATGATGACATTTTCTGAGAAGCTGAATTGAATTTATGAGTTTATTTTTAAATGACAAGATGGAATTTTTGCAGTATGTCACAGTGTAATGAATCTGTATAATCATGTGAGGTTCACTTTTATTTAACTGTAAAATAAATAAACTTTTCAATTATATTCAAATTTACAAACAAAGTGATGAGATGAGAGCGAGACGAGGTCTTAAGACTGTCTGTCTGGGTCAGAGCTGCCTGAAACGACCAACTCCCCTGAATACAGGAAGTAAAACTCTAAAACTGCAGTTAGTTTGGACTCTAGGTTCTGAGAAAGTTTCCAACGTTTAGGAAGAAATGAGACTAAATAATGTGCTAATTCTCCCTTTCAGCTGGCCATGACTCACCCCAGTCACCACCTCAACTTTGGCATGAATCCCGATCACGCTCGCAACTCTCTGTCCAACTGTGGCATCCGCCAGCCCAAATATGGCGACAGGAAGGTCCACCACATGTACATGAGGAAAAAAGGTGGGCATTACCACATTTATAGTTGAAACCAGACGTTTCCATACGCTGTATAAAAAGACAAATTCCCTTTTCTTCTCGATGTCTGCCATTAAATCAAGCTTATCACCAGGAAAATGATAACCTTTAATAAAGCTCAGACGTTTACATACACAAAGATTACTGTGCCTTTTTAAACCATTTGTAAGCTTTAATGGTGTGCCTTCATTTAAAACGTTGAAGTTTATTAAAGGAAGACCTGTGGAAGCATCTTAAGGCAACACATCAATCGCACAGCTTCCTTCTATGACATCATTAAAAATAAAGAAATCAGGATGAGAACTGTGGACCTCCACAAGTCTGTTCCATCCTTGGTTACAGTTGTCAGGTGCCTGAAGGTTCAAAGTTCATTTGCTCAAATATTTATATGAGGTGTTTGACCATAATGGCTATCGTTAATTTTGGGGTTTAAAAGGGAAAAAGGGCCCCCCCGGGGTTTGTTATGCCCCTGTGAGGTACGGGGGGGGGGGGGGGGCAGCATCCCTTTTATTGTTGTGCAAAACTGTATTCCGGGGAAAGGGGCCCCTTGGGGGGAACCCTTTTTTAAAACCAAATAGATTTAAGGGCCTTATTTTTGGGGGGGGGAAAGGGGGGAGCATTTTTTCCAAAAATGATTAAGCAACATCTCCAGACATCAGCTAAGTTAAAGCATGGGGTCCTCCAAGTGGACAGTACCCTAAACATAATGCCTAATTAGTTGTAATGTGGCTTTAAGGACAACATATTTTGGAGTGGCCCTCACAAAACTCCATTAAAATGTCATGGTCAGAGCTGAAAAGCCAGTTTGTGAGCAACCCAGTTACCAGTTCTGTCAGGAGGAATTGGCCAAAATGCCAGCAAACTAAAGTGGGAAGAAAGGAAACTCAAAAACGTTAAGAGTTTAGTTGGATTTAATGTCATTCAGTGATTGTCTTTTATACACTGTATATAAAATTTTTTTTTTTTTTCTTTGTCCTTTTTTTCCTTCTGTCTGTTATTAAAAAAAACTTCCCGCCTGTGCATCCTTTTTTTTCCAGGAATCAACACGTTGTTTAAAAACATCATGTCCCGGGCGGGGGGGCAGGATGACCCTTCTCCTTCCAGGTAGGGCGGGGCTGCTGGCTCATATTCTGCTCATACTATCACCGACCACAAAAGGCGCAATCAGAGGGGGCGATTTTGTGTGTTAAATACCCCGGGTGGGCCCACTGACAAGGAATTAACTCTAGCTGTGGGACGAAGGGGGTATCTCAGGGGGAAATTGAAATTAGCAATTTTTGAGGGCAACGGCTGCTTATGACTGAAGGGAGCCGGAGTTTTTTCCGGATCCGGTAGGGGGCTGCATGCGTCTGTCTTCCCCTCGACCGTCCTCCACATCTCCACCTTTTTTATTCTTTTTTTCTATCCCCCTCCCCCTCCAGGATCAATAAAACGGGGGAAAAAACGGAGTTCCTGGGGCGATGCTGTTTTGGGCGAGTTTCTCCCCCCAGGTGAGACGGCGCTGGCGCATCTTTGATAGACGCGAGCACTAATTGGAGCTGGACTGCAACACTGGGGGCCTTTCTTTTCCTTGTTTTTTTCCCTTTTCCTCACCTCCCCTCACTTCATGTCCCTTCATTCTTTCTCATTGTCTGCAAAAATCTCCCGTCTCAAAAAGCCATGCTTTTCTCCATACTTTTGCTTTATTTAAGATGCTGATTCATTGGTAATGGGGAACCCCCAACCTCCCCCCCTACCTTACTTCAACAGCCAGAAATTCTTCGTGACAACTTTCAATTAGCTGCCTTGAGTTGGCTGCTGGTTATTTATCCCGGTGGGGTGGGGGGTTTACT
>JAHHUM010000528.1:0-41644 GCA_036173005.1 Crenichthys baileyi | reverse complement strand
GCAATCCCAAACCTTCGGGACTTTTAAATCACATTGCTCATATACAATTATTTATCCAAATCCACCTTTCACCTGCCTCTCTGAGAATCTGGTCTTTCTGTGCAGTTATCTATAATGAACTCTTCATGCCGTTTCTTTTAGGTTTTTAGGATTTGTAATCTTGATTCAATCATATAAATTCTCAGTGATTTTCTGTGGATGAGCCTCATGATAAAACAGTGCCAAGAACGTTGTTAAATAAGTTGGGTTAAGAAAATAGTTAATACAAGCAACTCTGTAAGTAGACTTGAAAGTCTGAAGCGTATACACTCGAGCTCTGGAGATCCTGCTGCAAAAGCAGACTGGAGATGATGATGAGGCTGATGCAGCTGGAGACTGGGAATTATACTGATAAAGGCCATGAGGATTGTGAATATTTTTAGAAGGTTGATGCATGTGGGGCATGGGGATGATGAGGATGCTAATGTGGATGCAGACTATCAGGATTGTGGGGATTATAATACTGATGCAGATGCTGACTGCTGATGATGGAGATGCTGACGGAAGTGTAGAATCTTGACGAGGATTTTGAGGATGCTTATGCAGACTCTGGGAATTATGAGAATGTTGATGCAAATGCAGACTTATGGGAGACTGAGAAATATGATTATTCAGATGCAGAGTGGGAGGACGAAGATGCTTAATGCAAATGTAGACTACTGATGCAGATGCAGACTCTGGGGATGATGAGGATGCAGATGCATACTGCGGATGATTAGGAAGCCTATGTAGAAGCGGAATAGGTATGATGAAGATGCTGAGGCAGATCTAGACTCTAAGAACCCCCGCTCTGTTCGTCTCAGTATTTGTGTCCTCGGACCAGACACTTCACTCCCCTGCTGATGGTGGACAGAGGGCCCGGTGACCCCGATTGTATGCCAGCATCATTTCTGTCAGTCTGGGCAGCTGTGGCTACATTGTAGCCGATGTGTGTATGAATTGGGTGGATGACTGATTGTAGTGTAAAGGGTTGTGGTGTCCTCATACTGGATAAAGTGCTATACAAGTGCAGGCCATTATGATGATGCTGATGCAGATGTAAATTCTGGAATGATAAGGATGCTAATGTACATGCATTGCCTGATGATGAGGGGGAATATGAGAAGGCCTAAGTAGATGCACACTTGGGATGATAAAGATGCTGATGCAGATGTAGCTTCTAGAAATGACAAGGATGATAAAGGAGATGCAGAGTCTAGAGGTTATGGAAATGATGAGGATGCTGAAGCAGATGCAGTGTCTGAGGATGATGAGGATGCTGGTACAGATACATATTCTGTGGATAAAGAGGATGCTAATGCAGAGTCAGGCTCTGGGTATGATGGGAATGATGAGGATGCTGATGCAGACATGCTTGATGGGAATGATGAGAGGATGATGTTGGATATACAGAGTCTGAAAATGATAAGGATGCTGATGGACATGCAGACTAGAGATGATAATGATGGATCCTAACATGTGATTAATTTGGTAATTTTTAAATGTTAAAGACTGTGCTTAATTTAAATGCAACACATCAAATAGTTTTAAAAACATCATATTTCACGTGTTTAGTTTCACGCATTTTAAAATACTTGTTTACATCTTGTTATCATGCAGTTTAAAGCCTATGTCTAAGCTAAAAATCCTTGTGGAGTTTAAACCTTACCCTTTGCATTAAATGCCTCATCCATGTGCTTTGTGGCATATTGCTTGTTAGCAGTGTATTTTGAATTTTAACATATCCTTCTCACAAAGAGAAGGTTTAAGGGTTTTTGAATACAACAGTGGGATGTATAAATGTAGACAATTACTTGAAATATTCAGAATTTTTCAAGTCTCTTTAATATCTATATGTTTATATGTGCAGTTATAGTGTCAAGGGTTTTATTTTCCTCATCATCTGCCAGTATTTATTTGAAAATATTACAATGAGTAACTTTTGTCCATGTTAAATTATTTCTATGCCTGGAAAAAAGCTTGGTACCACTGAGATATGACTTTTACAGAAAAGGTAAAGAAGCAAATGCCCAAAAATAATACCCAATTTTATCAATTTGTGAATATCTCCCTCGTTTTCTTTGTGTTGTCTTACCTTCAAGCAAACATTGTTCTTAGCCGATTATCAACCTTTGTGTGTATGTGCGTGTTCTGCAGTTCAAAGGCAACAGCAGTCAAAGGCCTCCTACAGAGTGTGTCAAACTAAGAAGTCTCTCTGAACTGTGAATTAACAGCATCTCCTCATCGCTTCTCTTTTGTTTGCAGTGCACCTCTCTGCGTATTGCTCTCCTTTTCCTTTTTTTCCCCTTTATTATTTTTTTCCCTACTTTATTTTTTTAGCCAATTGCTTACTGTTCCTACTTATAGCATCTACTTAAAGGAGCTTCACCCATTTACATTTTCATATGTTTTTTGGTAAATGTTTGCTTTTCCCTTCACTTTTATTTTTTTTCTTAGCAGCTATTTTAGTCTGTATGCCTTAGTTATCATTCACCTGTAAACACTATAAGGAACAAAAATACATGTGATTTTGCTTCTTAAGGAAAAGTTCCAGTGAATTCTAATTCTAATGTGATTGGAGTAACCACAGCAACTCTAGATCCAGGATCCTAGGTCCAGATATACTGTAGAATCTTTAAGTTTAATGATCTTAAAGGTAAATTTAACCTTAATTTACTGTGCCAATTAAGTGAAAATCATTAATTATCTTTTAACAATTACACATGGCGGTGGATTGCATATATTATGCAACAATCATTCTTTTTGTTATTCAGCAACACCAACTTACATTTGACTGGATGTGTGCTGTAAGAATCGAAGTGTTAGATCGTGGTACCATTTAGGCTGCATAGTAACTGGTCCATAATTCTATTTATTCAAAGATATTTTCAGTTAACATTAACCTGTTAAGCCCTAAGGGTTTTAGAAGCATTTTTTGCCAGAAATTGCATATAGCTCTACAGTTCTAAAGAAATAAAAGAATATTTTTTTCCAGTGGAACCACTATTGCGACTGGTACTATGTCTTATTTACCAAACATTGTTGGCGCTACAGAGAGCTGTCTGCTAAAACCAGCCACCACAGAGACAGTTTCTTCCCCCAGGCTGTTTCTCTGATGAACAGTTGACAGTCAGACTACAAGAACAACACCATGCATATTCGACTGATCTCACATTATATTCTATTGTAAAGTCAATCGTGCATATATGTACATTTAAAAAGATAATCTTTATTTCCATTGTTATATGTGCAAAAAAATAAAAAAATAAATCCTCACTGAGAGCAAAGTGCACCAGAGTCACTTTGTATGTCTGTACAAACTTGTCAATAAGGCTGATTTTGATTCTGATTATTAGTGATTAAAAAAAAGAAAAAATCGAATTATTTGAGCCTCACCAAACTTTTTCACTAAATGAACATTGCAAAACACCATGAAATTCTTTTTGAAATCCTATGAGAAGCATCAGTTTTTATTCATCAACATCTTGACTATACCTGCAGCACATTTAGACTGAATCAATTGAAGCATATTTGTTCCACAAAAGTTGTAGTTGGCAATATGTGAGGCGGAGCTGGCATTTAACATTTTAGCCAAATGTGCCAAAACAGTGCAAATGTGTTTTTCATCTCATAAAAGGGAATCTGGTAAAATAAAGTGCTGATTTCTATTGTAGGACTTTCTCCATATGGCATAGGCTTTGGACATGACATTTACCCTGCGTATCATGAGAATGTGCCATTTAGCACTGCATAAAATCAATAAAATGAAAAGAAATCAAACTAAATTGTATCCTTTTGTCAACAGCTGGATGAATTTTATTGAAAAAAGAATAATCCATGACAAACTATGTAAAACCAATGCACAAAATTATTATTCTATTAAAAGCTATGTATAGAAATGCGTAAAAAAGAATTATCAATGAAAAGCAGTTCTTTGATGAATACAATGAACACCTGACAGCCTGAGTCAGCTACTCTGCGGGACACAAGTACCTATTTGCACCTGTTTTCCCTACATTTATGAATGATGGGCTGTTAAAGTAAAGGTATTTGTGCAAAACTCATGTGGGGGAATGTTTTGAAAACATGAAAGCCTCTTTTTGCGAGCAATTTAAGAAAAAAAAAAAAGGGGCGGCGTTCCAGTTTTAGACAGCGAAAAATGGGCATTGCTCAGCTCATACCAGTTCCAGTATGCTAGGGCTTAACAGGTTAATCAGGACCTATGAAAAAAGTTCAAATGTGCATAGGATAATATTATTATTAATTCAGATTAGAATTAGAATGCAGTTATTCCTTAGGCTGGGTTGGAATCACAAACACAGAAGTGTCTTCCAACTCCTGGTTCATGCACTCCTATTGGCTGTCGATTTGAGGATGGAAATCAGATGAGAGTTTGAACTTTGTTCCTTGTACTAAACAAAAATCCTTTCATACATGATCAATGAGCTGTTTGAACAGGGATGTCAGGGAACTAAAACTGGTTGAAGTAAACATGCAGGTGGTCAATAGGAAATCTTAATCCCCGCATGTTTGCAGGCAGAGATGGATTTAAGAACATCTTTGTTCAAGAAGGCCATCAAAAATAATGGGAAAGCAAATAGTGTGGCCTAATGGGAAGGCAACAAAAACAAGAAGTGTGATCCCACTGCATAACCTGAGACCCATTGGATAAAAGAACATATACCCCTTTTCCACCAATGTGGTTCGGAGCCTGTTCCGTTTTCCGTTTCGAACCGGAATGGTTCCAAAGCAGGAACTCAGGTTCAGCTGGGGCACAGCAGACTACTTGGTTTTTCTGCGCAAACCGTAAGGTCGCCCGTGGGTGGGTCTAAGCCGCAGACAATAGAAGCAGCAAGTACAGTAGCAAAGACGGAAAATGTACCATATCAACATGATTTATGTTTGTTCTTGCATATAATCACTGTCTCCTTTTCCGTGATAACTGTAGTTCTGTTTCATTTCTTCCTGACTGCCAGTGGCAGTAAAAAAACTGGATATGTCTCCTTTCGCTCCCCGCAGGTCCAGGTTTTGTGTAAATAAAGTCACATACGTGACGTTTAGCCTACCTGGCTGCTGCGTCTATAAGTAGCACCAGAGAGGCTACGTCCAGTCTCCTCGGATCTTCTCGCTGAGGTTCTGAGTGACCAGTGTGACTGCAGTCATCCAGGAATTCACAGAACCGAAGTTACAGTTTAGCTTCCATTTATGGATGCTCTCATTTTGCCTTAAAAGGAATACTGCACGCAGCGTTCTGGGTCTTCTGTCCTACAGTATATAGGGGTGAACTGCAGAGAGAGGGCAACTTGTTTGATGTTCTATGATCCTGGGAGGTAAGTGATAGTAAAATTTAACCAAGAAATAAACAGGAACCAACGAGACGTCTGTCTGACTGCAGGTAAGAAAGGTTCTTATGATCTGTCCAAACTACACCAGGTTGCCCCGTCCCTTCCAGCCTCTGTGTTCATTTATCTAGGGCTAATTTAATACCCAGAAGATCCTAATTGCCGATGTCATAGTTTCTCTCTGCAGGGGACGTGTTTAGAAAAGAATGCTAAACAGCAGAACAGGACCTCCGGGACAGAAAGGTGCCGATTCCACAATCTGAAGTGCCTTCCAGAATGAATTGGGAGGAGGCATCAGAACGAAAGCTTCAGAAAACTTTCTTTTGAGTTCTGAGACAGCATTTGTAGCTTGTGTGGACCAGGTCAAATGCATCTTGGTGGAGGTAAGAGCAGTGACTGGAGCAGCAACCAAACAGAAATCTCCTGTAGACATTGGCAAGCCTCAGAAAGCATTAAAGCTGCTTTCTGGAGTTTGGAAAAGTGCTTTCTTGAACTGCTCAGATCTTTTCTGGGTCTGTCGTCCCCTGCCTACTCTCAAAAACACATCTCGGTAAGGCAATGAAAGATGCAGGAAACTCATAGTTTTCGGCCTTTACGATAAGGCAATTTATCCAGACATCATTGGAGTCTTGGAGTGGACTTGTCTTTTTAAAGAAGATTATTGGCCCTATCTTCATCTGTAGTTTTATGTCTCTTATGTTTCTCAAAATAAGTTCTCAACTGTAGATATCTATTGAAGTTTTGCTTCTATAAATGCTAAGTTTTTGTAAGATGCTGAAAAGTCATCAAACCCCCCTGGGTAAAAATAGAAAAGGAAGAGTTGATCCCTCTTTTGATCCATTGCTTAAATTTACAGCCTAATCTAGTTGGCTAAAAATAAGAATCATAAGCAACCCAGCGTAATATTGTTAGAGATTTTTCACAGTTTTTATCTCCACATTTTTTATGCCAAATGTTTAGGGGGGCAGTAGTCCAGTTAGAGTTTAGCTAGATCTTCCTTTTGAAGATTCCTGTCTCCTAGGATAGATGGTTGGAGTTTATCTATTTGGGTCTGCTCCAAATCTTTCCATTTCACCTCACTGTTAGAATATCACCGGCAGACTAATGAGCACAATTGTGCTACTCTGTAGTAATTTTCAAAGCATGACAGTGCCATACCACCTTTGTCTTAAGTTGCAATGTCTGTAACTTTACTCTTGGTCTTTTTGTTTCCCAAATACAGGTTGAAATTAATGTGTTCTATTCTGAAAATTTGAGCGTTAAAGGTTGAAGACTAAAATGGAAATAGCAGCTTGGATAATATATACATTATAATAATATTATTTCGGGTATATACATGGGAAACAATGACTAGCAGTTTAAATTATTTTTAATATTAATTGTTAAGAGTGGGTAGTCATAAATCTTTGATAAACCCTTGGGTACATTTACTGAGTGTCATTCCATTTAAATTAGCTCATTTTACGAATGTTTGTAAGTGGTAGAAAGCTAATGGTCAAAGTTTGAGTTTTATGCAAATTTAACTTATAACCGCCACATGTGTTTAGTAGGTCATGTAATTTACACAAATATCTATGTCTATGTGGGGGGGGGGGGGACCGCGACCCGGTTCCGGATAAGTGGAAGACGACGAGTACGAGTACGAGTACGAGTACGAGTCTATGTGGATCAGTAAGTGTTAGGAGAATATCATCAGCGTAGGCACATATCTTGTACTGCTTCCCTCCAATCACAACACCTGATATGTCTTTGACCTCTCTGTTAGCCTGTTTTAAGGGTTCAATGAATAGGGCAATGAGGATGGGGCTAGGGGGACACCTTGTCTGCATCCTTTTTGGAGAAGAATAGTTTTGGATATATTCCCATTTATTTTAATTCTGGCTGTTGTCCAATTGTATAAGGATTTAAAATAATTCACAAGCTGATTATTAAAGCCAAATTTCTGCAAAACAAAATACAAATGCTCCCATCTCTCTGAATCAAATGCCTTTTCTGAGTCCAGAGCAGTGACGGGATGTTCGGCTCTTTTCAGAGAGCTGGCTCTTTTGGCTCAACTTCCAAAGAAGAGCCAACTCGTTCGACTCCCGAGGGGCTCATAATTTAGAATCTTTTGTAGCCCTATATTTTAACTTTACTTTGCAAAACTTTATGGTTTCTGTGTTGAAAACCCTTCTGCATTCAGTGTTTTTAAGAGAAACCTTGTAATTGCTTTATTTTGTGCATTTTTTCTGAGGTTTCATCTTAATCAAACATTTACAATTACAACATTAACAAGAAATGCAAACAGTGCAAAACTACAACCAAACTCAAGCAAACAGTTTAAATATCCTTAGTGCAGATTGGCATTCAGAAAAATCAGATGCCTCAGCATGGATGGGCTGATCCGATTTCTTCTCTCCGCTAGTGTCTGCACTCACACAATCTCTTCACCGCTGTTTGCTATCTCACTCGCAGTGGAGCGTCTGCCCCCTCTGTGTTTTCACATAATGGTATGATCCTATATCCTCACGTGATTGGCTGCATGGGTTCCATGCTGGTCAAACAAAACACAGTTCTGCCATGTAGAGCTGGGGCTTAGCATTGTGAGAGCTAAGCAGCAAAAGGAAAAAACTGGGTGCTGTCTGTCACTCAATGCGAGCCGGCTCTTCTGATTTACTACAAAGCCACTTTGGTTTTTGTTTTCGTTTACTCTTGCTTTTAGGTGTTTTTGGTTCTTTATGAGTTAGTAGTTTACTTAAGTTTATTTATTCCTGCCATGTGCTTCTTAGTTTTGTTAGTTCATCTGCATTTCTGTCTTATTAGTTTTATTAGTTGTTTTCCCCCCAGGTTTGTTATTTTAGCATAGTTCTCTTTTGTCTAGTTTCTTATGTTTTATTTACGGTTATTAGTTGCAGGCGATCTAGTAGTGTTTGTGTTTATTTACTTTTATGGTTAGGAGTCTCCATGTCCCCTGTTTTTTGTTGTTTACTATATGTTGTTGTTTAGCTTTATTTTATTATTCTTACTTAGATTATCGTGTCCCTGCTCCTCCCGGATAGTTTTGTATTTGTTCCTTGTATATAGTTTCCCTTACTATTGTTACCAGCCTAGTTTCTCCTTATGTCTCTGTCTTCTCTGCACTAGTAACCATAGTAACCTCCATTCTCTCAGTTCCCTACACCTGGTCATCACACCTGTCATTTATCATCTGATTACCTGCCTCCCTTCCAATTGTTTAACATTGTACTTCCCTCTCTTTTTTACTTACTGTTTCTCCATGTTTCCCCTTGGTTCCTCCTGTTATCTTCCTGTGTCTCCTGCTCTGTCTTCTGGTGTAAGTCATTTGCTTATTGTTTATTAAAGTAAAGTTTACAAAGACTATGTGGCTACCAAGCTTCTGTCTGCATCCCGGTCCCAACCAACCACAAACCCTGACACCCAGCTTTTGCGCATGACACATCACTTCTAAAAACTACTAATTCATCATCCGGTCTTCTTATATCCTTCACTAATAATAATAATAATAATAATAATAATTGAGATTACTGCTTGTCTCCGGGGCAAAGGAGTTGCTCCCCTTTTCAGAACATAATGGAAACAATCTTCAAGTAATGGTACAAAGATTGCTCTGAAGTGCTTATACCATTCTGATGAGTAACTATCAGTTCTGGACATATGGGTTTTCAGTTTTGATATTACTTTATTTCAATTTTTGTTATTTCCAGGGTAATTTTATTTTTCTCTATTCCGATAGGTGGTAAATCTAACATTGCCAGAAAGCTGGACACCTCATCAAATTCAGCTGCTCATGACTGTGTATAATACTTAATGTAATACCTTTCAAATGAGTTGTATCTTCTCTAATTCATAACACAACTTCTTATTGTCAGGGTGATTCACTTTAGCAATCAGTCTACCAGCTTGTTGTTTTTGGAATCTCCAAATGAGATGTTTCTTAGATTTTTGGCCGTTTTCATGATAGGTCTGTTTTATCAACTTTACTTTCTTCTAGATTTTGCTATCTGTTTTTATAGATGTTGTGTAGTATTTGCTTTTGTTTTTGTTTTTTGTTTGGTTTAACGTGTTAGTATCTTTACATTCCCTATACTTACTCTCTAAGGATTTAACTCTTTCAGTCAGGTCCTTAATTTGTATCTCATTTTCTCTTTTCCTCTGTATTGACCACATAATAATCTTGCCTATAAGGATGGCCTTTGCAGCGTCCCACAGGGTGCTAGGGGACACATCTTTATTATTGTTGTTGGTCATATACTGTTTTCTTTAAATTCCTTCTCTGTAAAGGTTTGAAAGCTATTGTCAATTAGACAACCTGTGTTCATTCTCCACAAAGTCTCTCTTGGTTTGTTATTTAGATTAAGTGTCAGGAACGCCCTGGCGTGATCAGATATGTCTTTTACTCCAATGTCACATTCAGAACTCTGTTTATATTAAACATAAATAACTATTCTCGAATAAACCCTCAATGGGGATAAGAAAAAAAGGATATAACTTTTATTGTAGATTTACCTCTCTCCATATGTCAAATTTTGATTTATAATGCTTCAGGCTGCATCTTTTGTCTGATTTGTGGAATCCAAGAAGGGTTCATGCAGACATTCCAGTAACCTCCACAGATTAGGACTCTTGACCCTTTTTCTGATATTAAGTTGAGGATCGTTTTTATTAAGCATTTGTCATAAACAGGTGTTCTCTAACTTGCAAAGGTGTGTTTCTTATTTGAAGATAATATCTTCCTTTTAACGTTTCATTTTACCTATTGTCTTATTTCTTTTTATAGGATTACGTAACCCATTCACGTGAAATGTGACTATTTTATATCCTTCTTGCTGCACCGTCATCAGTAATAATTGAATCTTGAACAAAGTCTCTAAATTTCTTGTAATAACCTGAACAACAACAGAAAAACGTCTGTTTGTAAACTAACATAAGTTTAAACAAGAACATATCAGAACAGGCTTCCATTTGTGAAGTATGTTTTCAACTTTTATGTTGGAGAGGGAAGCCTTCAGATTAGAAGGGTCCCCTCCAGGGGTGGGCTGCCATCTGCCACAGAATACCAGTGGAGCAGCACACATTGGAGAATTGAAGAACAGATCCTATAGTGACCAGTTTTAATGATTACATATTCATAATAAGAAATATTGCTTTATCTTAGTTTCCCATTTTACTTGAACCATTTATAGGGTCCCTTAACGATGACTGACCTGCTGGGGAGGCGTGGTAAGGCGTATTCGTCACTTCCTGTTTTGCACTTGGTGGATTGTTTGGTGTGTTAAGGCTCTCTCGTTTGATCTGATTTCTCTCTACTGTGATATCTCTTACTTGTTATAATACATAAGCACGTAAAAACACATACTTTCTGTTGCTGTATTTAACGTTTGGCGACTCTCCGTGTTTTACACGTTTTTTTCTAGTAGTGGTAAGGGGTCGCTAGCTTAGCGTTAGCTTTAGCTCCACCATGGCTACCCGTTCTGCTGTTTCTCTCTCTGAGTCTCCTCTTTCCTGCTCTCTCTGTCAGATGTTCAGTTACTCCTCTGCCTCCTTTAGTGATAATGGTACGTGTAATAAATGTAGCATTTTTGTAGCTTTGGAGGCGAGGGTGTCGCATTTGGAGGCCCGGCTCCGCGCTGTTGAAAAACCAGCAGATAGCCGAGGCCCCTTAGCCACCGAGGGTAGCTCCCCGTAGCAGTCCTCCAGCAGACCCCGTGCAGCCGGGATCTCAGGCCGGCTGGGTGACGGTACGTAGGAAGCATAGTTCTAGATCTCAGCCCACAGGTCACCACCAACCCGTCTCCGTTTCTAATAGATTTTCCCCGCTCAGCGACACACCCGCTGAGAAGCCAACTCTGGTAATTGGCAGCTCCATAGTCAGAAACGTGGCACTAGAGACACCAGCGACCATAGTCAAATGTCTGCCAGAGGCCAGAACGGGCGACATCAAATCATACCTGAAACTGCTGGCTAAGGATAAGCGTAAATACAGTAAGATTGTTATTCACGCTGGCGGTAATGACACCCGGTTACGTCAATCGGAGGTTACTAAAGTTAGTGTTGCTTCGGTGTGTAAGTTTGCCAAAACAATGTCGGACTCCGTAATTTTCTCTGGTCCCCTCCCCGATTTAACCAGTGACGACATGTTTAGCCGCATGCTGTCCTTCAACCGCTGGCTATCTAGGTGGTGTCCAGAAAGCAATGTGGGCTACGTTTATAATTGGCGAACATTTTAGGGAAAACCTGGTCTGATCCGGAGAGACGGCATCCATCCCACTTTGGATGGAGCAGCTCTTCTTTCTAGGAATCTGGCTGAATTTATTAGTTCTCCAAAACTCTGACAACCAGGGTTCAGACCAGGAAGCAGGGTCGTAGTTTAAACACTCCTCTCTGCAGCTTCTGTACTGCTACCCACCCATTACCCTATTAAGATAGTGTCTCGCCCACGGCCAAAATTGAATAGATTAAAAAATTATCTAAAAAGAGGAAACCAGGAAAATCTAATAAAAATAAACACAACTCAGACTAAAAATACAAATAAAACAATTAAATGTGGCTTACTGAACATAAGATCTCTCTCTTCAAAGACTTTGCTAGTTAATGACCTGATTTGTGACAATCAGATTGATTTATTTTGCCTCACAGAAACCTGGCTGCAGCAAGAGGATTATGTTACTATAAATGAGTCAACTCCTACTAATTATTTAAATTTTCACATTCCTCGAAATACTGGGCGAGGAGGAGGAGTAGCAACCATCTTTCAGTCCAATTTATTGATTAGTGCCAGACCAATCAATAGCTACAACTCTTTTGAATATTTAATCCTTAGTTTTCCTCATCCAAATTGCAAAGCACTAAAATCACTTTGTTTGTTGTTTTGTACCATCCACCAGGCCCTTACGCTCAATTTTTTAGATCAGTTTTCAGACCTTTTATCTGATTTAGTGTTAAATACAGATAAAGTTATTATAGTGGGGGATTTTAACATTCATGTTGACACTGAAAGTGATAGCCTAATATAGCCTTTAATGGTATCTTAGACTCAATTGGCTTTACTCAAACATTTAACAAAAAACCTACCCACGTTTGTCTTCATTCTCTGGACCTTGTGCTGACATATGGCATTGAGTGTAAAGACATACAAAATTTTCTCACAACCCTGTGCTGTCTGGCCATTTTTTAATAACCTTTGAGTTTAATTAAAAGAGTTTCCACACCTGGAAAAAAAATTTCATTATAGTAGATCATTATCAGACAATGCTGTAACAACCTTTAAAGAATCTGTTCCCCTTTAATTTTCCTCATTATCACAGAAAAACAGAGTGGAGGGAATAATTTGTTTCTTCCCCTTCACAAATTGATTCTCTTGTTCAGAGTGTTACTTCATCATTGTGTGGTGCATTAGACAATGCAGCCCCTTGAAAAGAAGGAAATTATTCATTGGAGGCAGGCTCCCTGGTTTAATTCAGAGCTGCGTACTTTAAAGCACAATGTTAGAAAATTGAGCGAAAATGGCGCTCTACACACCTAGAGGATTCCTACTTAATCTGGAAAAATAGCCTACTGTTGTATAAAAAGACACTTCACCAAGCTAGAACAGCTTATTTCTCATCCTTAATAGAAGAGAACAAGAATAATCCTAGTTTTCTCTTTAATACAGTTGCTAAACTTACACAGAGTCATAGCTCTGTTGAGCCATCCATTCCCTTAGCTCTCAGCAGTCATGACTTTATGGGATTCTTCCAAATAAAATTGATTCTATTAAGAAGAAAATCTTTGACATACTCCCGAAGATGATTACTTCATCCTCAACAAGTGAGACAACATTGGAAGTAACTGTAGAACCTGATCTGTGTTTGGACTGTTTTGATCCTGTGGAGCTTCCATAGTTATCAGAAATATTAGCTTCATCTAAACCTTCAACTTGTATGTTAGACCCAATCCCAACCAAATTATTTAAGGAAGTGTTTCCTCTGATTATCAGCCCCATTTTAGATATGATTAATTTATCTTTAGTAAATAGGTATGTACCACAAGCTTTTAAGGTAGCTGTAATTAAACCTTTGCTTAAGAAACTTTCGCTTGATCGAGATGACTTAATAAATTACAGACCGATATCCAATCTTCCATTCTTATCTAAAATTCTTGAGAAAATAGTTGCTAATCAAATGTGTGAGCATTTACACAGCAATGACCTGTTTGAAGAGTTTCATTCAGGCTTCAGAGCTCATCATAGCACTGAAACAGCTCTGCTGAAAGTCACTAATGATATTCTTATTGCCTCAGATAATGGACTTGTGTCTGTACTGGTTCTGTTAGATCTCAGTGCTGCATTTGATACAGTCGACCATAATATTCTCTTAAAAGGCTGGAATATGCTGTAGGATCAGGGGAACAGCGCTAGGCTGGTCTAAAATCTTATTTGTCTGACAGATTCCAGTTGTTCATGTAAATGATAAATCATCTTTAAACTCCAGGGTTAATTGTGGAGTACCACAGGGTTCAGTACTTGGGCCAATTCTCTTTACTATATATATGCTTCCAATAGGTAAAATTATCAGGCAGCATAGAATAAATTTTCACTGTTACGCTGATGATACTCAGCTTTACTTATCCATAAATCCTGATGAGCCCAACCAGTTAGATAGACTACAAGCATGTCTTGAAGACATAAAAACTTGGATGACTTTAAATTTTCTGCTTCTAGATTCAGACAAGACAAAAGTTGTCGTCTTTGGACCGGAGTCTTTAAAAAAGAAACTGCTTAGTCAATCACTTAACCTGGATGGCATTAAATTGACCTCCGATAATAAAGTAAAAAACCTTGGTGTTATTTTTGACCAAGACATGTCATTTAAATCCCATATTAAACAGGTTTCTAGGATTTCCTTTTTTCATCTCCGGCACATTGCCAAAATTAGAAATATCCTGTCCAGGATTGATGTTGAAAAACTAGTCCACGCATTTGTTACTTCAAGGCTGGAATATTGTAATTCTTTACTATCAGGATGTCCACAAAATGCAGTTAAAAGCCTTCAGCTGATTCAAAATGCTGCAGCAAGAGTTCGGATGAAAATTAAAAAGAGAGATCATATTTCCCCTACTTTAGCTTCCCTTCATTGGCTCCCTGTTAAATCCAGAATAGAATTTAAAATTCTCCTCCTCACATATAAAGCCCTTAATGATTTAGCTCCATCATACATCAGAGATCTGATTGATCCATACGTTCCTAACAGAGCACTTCGTTCTCAGACTGCAGGTTTACTGGTGGTTCCTAGAGTCTCTAGAAGTAGAATGGGAGGCAGATCCTTTAGTTATCAGGCTCCTCTCCTGTGGAACCAGCTCCCAGTTTTAGTACGTGAGGCGGACACCCTGTCTACTTTTAAGGCTAGGCTTAAAACTTTCCTTTTTGATAAAGCTTATAGTTAGAGTGGCTTAGGTTATCCTGAGCTATCTTTCTTATTTTAGCTCCGTCTTCTTCTCCCCTTGTTGGATGGAGTAAGGGGGAGTCAGGTTTAGCCTAAACCGGCTCAGTTATGGTTGAGGTGCAAACACACCCTCCATTTCTGCTACCTGTATGACCCCCTCTCTTTTCCAATGGTTATGGTCAATCTGACAGAGAGAGGTATCCCAACCGTGGTTTTTAGTATAACAATGGCCATCAGTGGGCTCTAGATGGACAAACTGTCTACTTTTAAGGCTAGGTTTAAAACTTTCCTTTTTGATAAAACTTATAGTTAGAGTGGCTTAGGTTATCCTGAGCTATCTCTGTAGTTATGCTGCTATAGGCTTAGGCTGCTGGAGGACATAATGACCACTTTCACCCTCTTCGCTACTTTCTCACACTACTCTTCAATTTTGTATTATTTGCTGTTATCTCAGCTTTTAACTTTGTTCTCTCTCTTTTCTCTTCCTAGAAGCTACACCTGGCCTGACTCTGTGTCTACCTGTAACACCTTTCTGGAGAGGGGAATCCTCCAAGCTTCTGCTGGCAACAACTTAATGCTCACCCTCTACCGATGATCCACATGGCCCTGTCTTTCAGTATTTAACCCTTTCTCTCTCCTAGACATAGCTACTGACTGAGCTTCTACTGTGACTAACTCTATGTGCTCTCTTCAGACTCTAAACTTGAAAACTGGCTCAGAGTTTATCTGTTCCTTCTTTCTTGGTGAAACGACTAAAGGAGCTACATCCATTAACATTTACCTTTTCCTTCCCATAGAAAGTACTTCTGGATCAGTGCTTCTTTGTTCTCTTTGTGTCTCTGCTCTGTTCTCTCTAACCCCCAGTCGGTCGTGGCAGATGGCCGCTCACACTGAGCCTGGTTCTGCTGGAGGTTTCTTCCTGTTAAAAAAGAGTTTTTCCTCTCCACTGTCGCTACATGCATGCTCAGTATGAGGGATTGCTGCAAAGTCAACGCCAGTGACTGTCCACTGTCTCTACATGTTCATCCGGGAGGAGTGAATGCTGCAAGTCACTGACTGGATGCAATCTGCTGGGTTCCCTTTCCTTAGATAGAAAAACTTTTTATCTAATTTGAATAAATAACTAACTCTGACTGCACTGTTCAATGATTAAGATTAATTGGAATGTATGTACCTGACTTTTGTGAAGTGCCTTGAGACGACATGTGTTGTGAATTGGCGCTATATAAATAAACTGAACTGAATTAATTATTTATGTCACGGTAAACTTCATGTAAATTGATGGTGTTGAGCCAAAATGTTTTCAGCCTTTATCTGATGTCTTTCAGACTTCAGTACCGGTGTCGCCATGACGTTCCACCTGCAGTTTTCCACAGCGATTGTCTCAGGCTCGACATGGGTACATCTTTTGAAGGGAGGGGGGTTCGCTGGTGTCGTCTGGGAGTAACCCTCTTCTAATTAGGTTGTTATTTGCCTCAGATGCACTATTTTAAATAAAAGGGCCGGTTTTAAATAAAACTCTGAGTCTGACTGAGAGGAAAGTCTGGAAACAGAGTGTCTTTTAAAAGAAATATTTTTCTGATGGTGGAGTAGGCCTGCCTTATTGTGATTATTTTGGTTGGGTAATCTTGTTTGAAGAACACATGTTTACCATCATAGAATGTTGCTCTTTTTTCCAAGGACTATGGAGTAGCAGTTTTTGAGTTTTGGGGAGGTGCAGCTCGGTTTTTAAAAAGTTCATGGTTAATTCTTGAATATTTTGTCCCTCAGCTTTTGTCTCTTTTCATTTGCAAATGGTCTTGAAGTTCCAAGGAGTGGATAAGCAGCTCTCTAGCATCAGTGCTCCTCTCTTCCATCAGATAAGCTTCTTCAAAAGTTGTTATCTCACTTTTCAATTGTCCTGTGTTTTCAGTTAGCCCTTTCTTCACCTCAAATCTACCAGAATCCTTTTAGGGCTGTTCTTAATTTTCCAATTTTAGACAGATAAAACATTGTTTTGTTTTGGTTTCTTTCTATATTAAAGACTCACAACTATTTCTCTCCATCAGTAATAATTATTTGTTTTGATTGGGTGTGTAGTGTATATTTACTGTATATTTAAATGCAACTACTGTATTTTTGGTCAATTTTACAATACTATTTTCATCAAAGTAAACATTGGACTTAAATTAATTGACAGAAGACTTTAAGGTTGTGAGTCTTGTCCAGATTTTGAAAGCTTACCATCATTCAGAAAATATGCGGAAAGAGTAAAAGTAGCTTTGCAAAGCTTACTGTCAGCAAATTTATCTGCTTTCCGCAAGGATACACTTCATGTCTTCTGTCTACTTGTCAGGCTGAATTAAAAAAAGAACATGTTTCAGGTTAGCTTGTATGTCTGCAATCTTACATTTTCAGCAGCTGAAACAATTGCCATAATTTATCTTGCAAGGAAAAAAGGTCCAAATTAACAAATTATTACACATTAGACCGTTTTTTTCTTAAGCATTACTAATGCCCAGCTCCTCTTCTTTAAAATTAAAGAAAATTAACTCTTACATTATTGGGAAATTGCATGTGTTTAAATAAATTTAACATTAGCCTACAGTTGTCAGTTACTGTACCCCTCATGCACATCACCTTAGCAGTGCTAAAAGAGAAATCAAATAGTGTACGAGACCATGTTTTACTTGTCTCTTGCACCATACTCTAGTCCCCATCTGCTTCCACAACATTCTCCATTTCTTTTGTTTTACATTTTCCATCTTGATGCTGAACTTTGTAATTGAACTTTGTACTCAGACACACATTTCATTAAATGCGTATTTGAGAACTTTATGTATGCCAGTGTTTGATGTGTATAGTGAGTAAGACATTCTTAGTTAGCTGAAGCAATTTGGCAGGATTCATTTCCATAGAGCAAAAACAACATAAAGGCAGAGAGGGTGAAAAGGAGATCAGAAAGCATAAATATTTGAATACAGAAACCTCAACAAATTCTGGTATCATCAATTGATAAATGTCCATGCAGAGTTCTTTCCAACAGTGATCAGAGAACAGTGATTGGCAACTGTTTTCCTTTTTAGTGTCCATTGAAGCTTAGCTCTCCAGCTGCACTCTTATATCTTCAAAATAGTCCATAGAATTTAGATGTCAGGGAAGAAATTCATTTCTACAAGTGGTCAACCAGATACAGTTATCCACAAACAACACCGACGAGCATACCATGATGTAGGCATAATTCAGAATTTCAACATAATAATAGAATATGATACTGCTGCCCAGTTTCATTTATAGATTATATGCTATTTTGCTAAAGGTATTTTGTAACCTCACCAACTCATTTAATTCAGGTGGTTGAATTGCTTCCATTGCCACAAGTGTATAAAATCCAACATCTAGACATGCAGATTGCTTCTTAGAAAGGGCTTTTGTGAAAGAATGGATCACTTATGGAGCTGAGTGAATTCCAATAAGAGCAAGGTCAGAGGTCACCAACTTTCTGCATAGTCAATGGATACAGACCTACAAACTTTATGTGGTCTTCAGATTAGGTAAGAACTTTATGAAATAGGTTTTCATGGCCAAGCAGCTGCATCCAAGCATTTCATCACCAATTACAATGCAAACCATTGGATGCAATGGTGTAAAAGTATATTCAGCTCAATCTGTCATTCCAATCTGGTGACAACACAATCTTATCCCTAATCTCGGACTGTCTCTCTGACATACTGACATGAATAAAGATCATGTGGCCTCTGTTGCGAGATCATGCCGCTTCGCATTATTAAACATAAGGAGAATCAGGCCAGACCTAACCCAATACACCACCTGGCTCCTGGTGCAGTCTATGGTCAACTATTGCCTAGACTACTGCAACGCCCTCCTAATTGGTCTTCTAGCCTGTGCTATAAACGTTCTGCAGATGATCCAGATAGTGTCTTCTATAAGCCTAAAAGAGCACATGCCTGAATCAAATACAAGTCACTGATATTGGCCAACAATGCGGCTAATGGCACGGCTCCAATCTACTTGAATGCTCTTGCGAAGGCAGATGATGTCATGACTCGGTCACTCCGGTCATCACAGGATTGTCAGCTAGGAGTGTCTACACCATACTCAAAACAATCCAGACTCTATTTGTGTGTCATTCCATGATGGTGGAAGTGCTACCAGAACAAAGGCGTCTTAGTCTATCTTCAAGGTACTGTTAAAAATACACTGTTGAGTCAAGAGTTCCAGAACTCTTAACACTTTAGCATACAAAGATATTTAGGAAAATTGAATGCTCCCTTCTTGTCCAACATCAGTGTCTCACACCACAAAAGTATTCCTGATTCAGTGTCTTTAGAGAGGTATGCCCTTTTTTAACTAGTACACTGAACTAAAAAAAACTGAGTCAGCAAAGTGTTCATTATCTGAACACTTTCATCAATAAAAATATTTTATTGAGCTTCAGTATCAACAGACCATGAAAAACAAGTAATTTCTTCCTCAAAGCTAAGTTTTCTGAACTTCTGTCAATCTCTGTTTATAAGCCCTTGTAGAAAGGACATGCTTAATCATATCATGTTTGTGAGGTTGTTATACTCACCTGTCAGTTGACTTTATCCTCTGTTTGCCTCTACCTGTCCTGAGAAATGTGTGAGCCCAGGAGACTGTCATTATCTTTTGTCTTTTTTCCTTCCCTATCTTCACCAGAGTCTAAATCTCAAGTATTTGTTACCTGGGTTAGACATGTCAGGTAGAAGAAATGTCACTTACAGCTTTCTGTCTAATCTTTCCCCTCAAATTTCAGTGTGCCCACATGTTTTGTTGGTCTCAACTGAGAATTTTTCTTTTCTCCTAAGCCTCACTCTAGGCTTCGGTATCTTGGCAGGTCTTACAAGTTCAGTCAACAAATTGACAGTTGGGCAGCCATAAAAACATAGTTAACAACTGTATGACTATACCTATACTGTACATAAGTTTTACCTCACCGCACTGCTTTACAAAAGGGTTTCGATGTTTAAAACATAACTCTGAAATCAGTTGAAAGCAAAAAACAAATAATAAAAAAAAAAATTTATTAAACAGTGAATTCAAAAATAGCACATAGAAAGATTTCTTAATAAACTATACATAAACGTCAAGTCATAAAGTAAATTTAGGTGAAGTCAGTTTTTTAAAGTTAGGTACAAGGTAAACTGGATAATGGATTTTTCTACTTTTGTGTAGTCTTGCACTTTTCCAAGTTCCATTCAAATATATATAACCCTCTTTGAACCGCCACCTTAACATGGTGGAGGGGTTTGAGTGCTCGAATGATCCTAGAGGCCATGCTGTCTGGGGCTTAAATGCCCCTGGTAGGGTCTCCCATGGCAAACAGGCTCTGGGTGACAGGTCAAACAAAGAGTGGTTCAAGACACCTTCATGAGGACCAAAAAATCGAGGCACGTGACGTCGCCCGGTACGGCGGAGCCGGAGTTCCATCCTGGAGCCAGGCCTTGGGTCAGGACTCGTCTATGAGTGCCTGGTGGCCAGGTTGGTCCTTGCGGGACCCAGCCGGGCCAAGCCAGAACAAGGGATGCAAGGCCATTCCCCAGTGGGCCCACCACCTGGAGGGGGAACCATGAGAGACAAAAAGGATTGGGCAGGGGATGAAGGTGGAGACCTCGACGGCACGATTTCCGGATGCTCAGGCTGGCTCTAGGGACGTGGAATGTCACCTCGCTGGGTGGGAAGGAACCTGAGCTTGTGCGGGAGGTAGAGATATCGTCTAGAAATAGTCGGGCTCACCTCCACACACAGCGTGGGCTCTGGAACCCAGCTCCTCAAGAAAGGCTGGACTGTCTTCTACTCTGGAGTGCCCCGCTGGGAGAGGCAGCGAGCTGGGGTGGGTTTGCTTGTTGCCCCCCAGCTCAGCTGTCTCGTGTTGGGGTTTACCCCAGTCGATGAGAGATTCGCATCCCTGCGCCTTTGGGTCAGGGACAGGTCTCTGAGTGACGTTTTGGCCTACGAGCCGAGCAGTAGTGCAGCCGTCTTGGCGTCTCTGTCCGTCATTCTGTTGGGGGACTCCAACGCCTACATGGGAAATGACAGTGACACCTGGAGAGACGTGATTGGGCTCCCCAATCTGAGCCCGAGTGGTGTTTTATCATTGGACTTCTGTGTTAGTCACGGGTTGTCCATAATGAACACCATGTTCAAGCACAAGGGTGTTCATCAGTGCACTTGGCACCAGGACACCCTAGGTAGGAGGTTGATGATCAACTTCATTGTCATGTCTTCAGACCTTCAGCTGCATGTTTTGGACATTCGGGTGAAGAGAGGGGCTGAGCTGTCCACTGACCACCACCTGGTGTGGAAGAGGAGAAAGCCGGACAGACTTGGCAGGCCCAAGCATATAGGGTCTGCTGGGAATGTCTGGCGGAGCCCTCAGCCAGGGATGTATTCAAGATCCCAGATACAATCGGCTGAAATGCGCTTCCTCTGCAGGGTAGCCGGGCACTCCCTTAGAGAAAGGGTGAGGAGCACGGCCAACCGGGAGGTTCTGGAGTGGAGCCGCTGCTCCTCCATATCGAAAGAAGCCAGTTGAGGTGGCTTGGGCATCTATACGCCTCCTGGACGCCTTCCTCGGGAGGTGTTCCAGGCACGTCCCACCGAGAGGAGTCCCAGAGGATCACCTAGGACACGCTGGAGGGACTATGTCTCTTCAATTCAGTTTCAATTCAATTCAGTTTATTTATATAGCGCCAATTCACAACACATGTCGTCTCAAGGCACTTCACAAAAGTCAGGTACATGCATTACAATTAATCTTAATCATTGAACAGTGCAGTCAGATTCTGTTATTTATTCAAATTGGATAAAAAGTTTGTCTATCTAAGGAAACCCAGCAGATTGCATCCAGTCAGTGACTTGCAGCATTCACTCCTCCCGGATGAACATGTAGAGACAGTGGACAGTCACTGGCGTTGACTTTGCAGCAATCCCTCATACTGAGCATGCATGTAGCGACAGTGGAGAGGAAAAACTCCCTTTTAACAGGAAGAAACCTCCAGCAGAACCAGGCTCAGTGTGAGCGGCCATCTGCCACGACCGACTGGGGGAGAGAGAGCAGAGCAGAGACAAAAAGAGAACAAAGAAGCACTGATCCAGGAGTACTTTCTATGGGAAGGAAAAGGTAAATGTTAATGGATGTAGCTCCTTTAGTTGTTTCACCTAGAAAGAAAGAACAGATAAACTCTGAGCCAGTTTTCAATGTTAGAGTCTGAAGAGAGCACATAGAGTTAGTCACAGTAAAAGCTCAGTCAATTGCCATGTCTAGGAGAGAGAAAGGGTTAAACACTGAAAGACAGGGCCATGTGGATTATCGGTAGAGGGTGAGCATTAAGTTGTTGCCAGCAGAAGCTCGGACGATGTCCCTCTCCAGAAAGTTCTCACAGGTAGACACAGAGTCAGGCCAGGTGTAGCTTCTAGGAAGAGAAAAGAGAGATAACAAAGTTAAAAGCTGAAATAACAGCAAATAATACAAAATTAAAGAGTAGTGTGAGAAAGTAGCGAAGAGGGTGAAAGTGGTCATTATGTCCTCCAGCAGCCTAAGCCTATAGCAGCATAACTACAGAGATAGCTCAGGATAACCTAAGCCACTCTAACTATAAGTTTTATCAAAAAGGAAAGTTTTAAACCTAGCCTTAAAAGTAGACAGTTTGTCCATCTAGAGCCCACTGATGGCCATTGTTATACTAAAAACCACGGTTGGGATACCTCTCTCTGTCAGATTGACCATAACCATTGGAAAAGAGAGGGGGTCATACAGGTAGCAGAAATGGAGGGTGTGTTTGCACCTCAACCATAACTGAGCCGGTTTAGGCTAAACCTGACTCCCCCTTACTCCATCCAACAAGGGGAGAAGAAGACGGAGCTAAAATAAGAAAGATAGCTCAGGATAACCTAAGCCACTCTAACTATAAGCTTTATCAAAAAGGAAAGTTTTAAGCCTAGCCTTAAAAGTAGACAGGGTGTCCGCCTCACGGATTAAAACTGGGAGCTGGTTCCACAGGAGAGGAGCCTGATAACTAAAGGATCTGCCTCCCATTCTACTTCTAGAGACTTTAGACTTTATATATATATATATATATATATATATAGATAGATAGATAGATAGATAGATAGATAGATAGATAGATAGACATAGCCATATATTGCCATAGATAGCCATATTCAATAAATTAGAAAATTACTGAAATATTCAATTAATTAAGTGAACACATAATTACACACAGACTGATGTTTTTAAGCCTTTATTTCTTTTAATTATGAATATTTTCCACTTAGCCTAAGCATCCGGGGATTGGGCAGCTGAGGTCTCCACCTTCGTCCGGCATCTATACCGGATGCCTTCTGGACGCCTTCCTCGGGAGGTATTTCAGGACACGCTGGAGGGACTATGTCTCTCGGCTGGCCTGGGAACACCTTGGGCTCCCCCCGGAGGAGCTGGAGGAGATGTATGGGGAGAGGGACGTCTGGGTGTCTCTGCTCAGTCTGCTGCCCCCGCGACCCCGTCCCGGATAAGCGGAAGACGACGAGTACGAGTATGAGTATTTTCCACTTATAGCTAATAAAAACCAAACCTTTCAGATGAGAATATTACATCAGACCAATAAAAAACCATTTAGTACAGAAATGTGAGCTTAATGAAAAGTATGTTTAATACCTGCTTAGAAGATGTTATTTTCAAAAGGTACTTTTAATCTGAACAACAAGCCTCATCAGAACACATATTCTATTTTACTGAATTTATTTATTGACTGTGAATAAAACCACATTTAAATGCACTGCAAAAACCCTTATTTCTCAATGACATTAAATCACAATAACTTTACCTGTTTTAGACATGTTCCTTCTGGAAGAATTGGTGTAACTAATTCAGCTTTGTAGGCCAGTTTGTGCTAATCACTTTAAAAGGGTGGGGTGCAGGGGTTGCAGCATTTGGGGTGGCGTCACCCAGAGACAGGTGTTAATGCCTTCATCACCTTGTACCTTGATTATTGTAACTCTATTTTAATTGGAGTTAGCCAGGCCACCCTCTCACGTTTACAGCAGGTTCAATCGTTGCTGTGTGATTTTTAACTGGTACAACTAAACGAGAGCACATTACTCCAGTTTTAATCTCTCTTCAGTAGCTTCCTGTTCATTTTCGAATCCATTTTAACTTTTTTGAATTTGTTTTTAGGTCTCTTAGTGGTTTTGCTACAACAAGACTGAAATATGGTTATTTAAACTTGCTTTATTTTTGTATTTCTCTCCTGCCAGGGAGCTGGCAGGAGAGAAACTATAAAACAAGGTACTGATAATGAACAAAGAAATAAACAATAAATTAGGTCATAGATATAGTAGCCCAGTAACAACAACCTATTCTGCGCTTTACAGCGTTTTCATCGCAAGACGAGCAAACCTTGGAAGGAGGAGGAGATAGGAAAGGATGGCGCTGTGTGGACAGTGGTAGGGGAGGAAAAAAGTAGAGGGAGGCATCAGAGCCAGAACGCGTTGACAGAGCGCCAGATCCAAGATGCCCAGACCGCGTTCCTCTGCGTGGTGGATGCCGAAATGCTTATCCGCATTCACGGCTGCAGTGTGGCTGAGGCCCGCAGAGTTTTAGGAGATGATTCCTTCTCGGACATGAGTGTGAATGAGCTGAAGGCATTTTTAGCGCTAGTTTATGTCCGCGAAGTGAAATGGGGGCGTAACATGGAGCTGTCCAGCTTTTGGTCACATTAGTAAAGCTTTTTTTTTAAATGTACCCGCTACTCTGTATTATTTTTCAGTACTATATATAAATAACAATAAAACATAATAGGTTTTGATCAAATACTATTATGAATTCTTGTCAAAAACAAAATTTTATAGCGTTAATGCGATGACGTCATCACCGCCCTCGCATCCAGAATGCTCGCCGTCAAGTTGACGGGCTTGGGAGTTCTAGTAGTGTTGGAATTCTGGGAGTTCTAGTGTTAAACCATCAGATCATCATCTACGTATTTTACCTCTTAATTCATACTTTAACAAAGAAGATAATTGTAGATTTCAGGAAAACCAAGAATACTGTTGTCCCGATCTAGAGGTGTTTGGGTTTTCATTTATTTTATGTGTGTGTATTTTGACCATTTAAGGTCTTAACCTTTTAAGTTGGGCTGCACGGTGGCACAGTTGGTAGCAATGTTGCCTTGCAGCAAGAAGGTCCAGGGTTCGAAGCCCGGTCTTTCTGCATTGAGTTTGCATGCGTGGGTTCTCACCGGGTCCTCCGGCTTCCTCCCACAGTCCAAAGACATGCCTGGTCTCTCTAATTGGTCTCTCTAAATTGCCCTAAATTGCCCTTAGGTATGAATGAGTGTGTGCATGGTTGTTTGTGTGTTGCCCTGCGATGGAGTGGCAACCTGTCCAGGGTGTACCCTGCCTCCCGCCCGTAGACTGTTGGAGATAGACAAAGCTTCCCCGCGACCCACTATGGAATAAGCAGTAGAAAATGACTGACCATTTATGTGCTCATACTTCATTATTCAAATGATCTTTTAGATCTAGAATTATTTCCACTTAGATCTCTGTTCTCAATTCTTCCCCAGCTGCTTTGCATTCAGGTTTTTGACTGTGTTCCACATCTTGATGTGCTCCTCTGTAAGTTTGCTTTTTATTTCATTAAAACTCTTCAAATCTCCATGCTACGCCCGCTCTTGTCTGCATTTGGGTCCGACTCACAGAACCTCACTTCATTAAATCAGTGTGCAGTCATGTGTGTTTGAGTTTTGATTGCCCTTGGTTGGTATTTTGACCATTCCTTCACTGTTTACTTCGTTGATTTGGTCTTGCCTACTTTTTTTCTTTTCCTTATGCTTGTTGTTGTTAGGTTTTCCTTTTTGGTTTATTCTTCTGTGGTTTAGAGTTCTTAATCCATCTAAAATTTGTTTCCTGTTAGATTTCTGTTACCTCCCTCTATTATTTAGCCCCCCTCATCCAGTTGCTCTGCTTTTCACAGCTACTTCACATTTCATCTGATTAGCTCATGTGGTTCATTGTTAATTTTTCCACCATGCGTCTGTATTTAAACTCAATGATTTTCATTGCTCACTGCTGGATTCTCCTTTTTGCCTGCCTGTTTTCAAGCCTGGTATTTCCTCCGTTGCATGTCTGTTCTCTTAGTTCAAGACCTCTGTAAGTTCACTCTCTTCATTAATTAAATACCCATCTTTATAACAGTTTTTTTTTTGGTCCCATGTGTTTGAGTCATACAAAACTGAAATATGTTTTTTATTTTTTATAATTTTTAATGTTGATAAAGAAAATAATTTCTGTTTAGGTTTATTTAATGGGTAATAGGTGATTATTTATATTAATGTCACATGACTTCATTATAGATATAATTTTTGGCATTTGTTGAGGATTTGCTATCAATCTCTTGCCATGGATGTTTGAAAGTGAATCAGGTTAATGTGGCTCTGAACAAATTACAGTAATCAATAAACTATTGGCCCTAGTTTGAATCATTTATTTCAGATGCAGTGAAAGTATAAAAATAAATGTTGTAGAAGTTTTGGCATCACTCAACAGCAGGATTTTAACAGAGAGTCTGAAAAAGATAAGATGAGTAACGAGTCAACAACAGGAGTAAGATAAAAAAATATAGCAGCAGACTGGGATGCAGATGGTGGCTTGGCCTGGGCATCAAAACTGGATATTGTTTCATTGAACGGATGAGTCCTCTGCTAGGTCAAGATACCTGTATAGCCTGCATAATTCGATTGTATGAGGTCTGTTGTCATTAAAAAGTTTCTGTGATAACTCAAAAAAAGAGCAAATAGCAAACCACCAAGTCTGCAGAAAATAAAACCACTAATATATGCTTAATGTGCCAGCACAAGTATTTGAATGACAAACATTGGTGTTTGTCATTCATACATCTTTAAATGCTACAGCATTGCTAAGATTTATTTAAGAGGGGGTAAAATGGCTCTTTAGCGGATATAGGGAATCTTTGAAAAAAAAGTGTTATTTATAAAAAAGTGTTATTAAACGACTTACAGTACATTACAGATTTAATTCTACTAGTGGACAACAGTATTTCTTTTGAAAAAACATAGAAAAGAATCCGTCTAAAACTGGCTGGTAATGTTTATGTTATGATCATCATTATCATCATCAAGATTTCCATCATCTCTATTATCATCATCAATCTTCTCAGATCTACAGCTGTAATGAGCTCATAACAGCATGAGGATGATTGCATAGACACTCCCCCCCCCCACACACACACACACATAGTGTAAGAGCTGGCATCAGTTTGGGCATTGCATCTCCTTCCAAGGGGTCGTCCATATCTGTTTTCTGTATTTTTTCACTCTTCCTCCATGTTTCTGATGTTAATTCCTTCTACCTCTTGTTTTTCCACCTTCCTCTTTTGGTCACTAATATGCACTTGAAATGCTACTATGCAACGGTATACGCAACAACACAATACAGGATCCTCAAATGTCCCCACTGCGATTGAATTTTGCACAAAGACACACGGATACACACCAGTAGGTTTACTATTACTGGCCTGATGTGTTCAACCCCCCTGGGGTGTTACCCCTTCTGTTTTTTAGCTGTTCAAACAAATGCCTTCTATCTCACCACCCAGCCACTCAAGGACACCTTTTCTAAGACAAATACAGTCACACACAAATACTTGCATGCATGCACAATATAGCAATCAAGTCACTTTCCTTTGTGGCCTTTCTTTCAGGAATATTACAGGCCTCTTCTCATCTCTGCTTCAGAGAGAGGACATGAGAAATACCTATCATTCTGCTCAAGAATTGACTTATTTGAAGATAGCGCATAGGACTATTGAAGTGTGTGTGTGTGTGTGTGTGTGTTCTAGCATTTGTAAAAATGTAAGTCCCATTTTTTCAACATATACTATGTTGTGAGGACCCACTGCTCCCTATGGGGCCCAAAGTCTGGGTCACATAAGAAGAAGTACTGTCTTTGGGTTAGAACGTAGGTTTAGGACCAAGGTATAAAATGATGTTAGGGTTAGGTTTAAGGTTATTGACATACTGGTAATGTCCATAGTCCATAGAAATGAATGGAAGTCAATGCATAGTCCTTGTATGAATATAAAGACATATTATGTGTCTGTGTGAGTGTGTGTGTGTGTGTGTGTGTGTGTGTGTGTTTGTGTGGAGAGCAGCAGGATAGCAGTCTAAGCAGCCTGAGGATAAAATATGTATACAGAGATAAGAGTAATACACAAAAACGTTTGTATTTGGCTTCTCATTGCTACTGTCAACACTCAGAGTTTTACACACACACACACACACACATATGGCTTTGGGTTCGCTCACTTAGCATTTTGTAAATTGATAATAATAAACAATCATCATTTACATTTCTGAAAGCATTCATTGTAAACAGCATTTTATCACACCTGGCTAAAACTTTTGCACACACACACACACACACACACACACACACATATATATATATATAAAAAAACTGTGTTTTTTATTTGATTACAATGGCGTGTCAAAAATAGTAAACTCAATAATCAATAGGAAAACATTTGTTGGCATTACCGCAAAAAAAAAAAAAACCCTTTTTTTTTGTGGATGCTTTGGCATTTTTGGACCATTTATTTGCTAATATTGGGCCCTTTTTTACGTTGCTGGGGCTAGCCACAGGGCATCGGCCTTTTTTACCCCGGAAGTCGCTACTAAAAAACCCGCGGGCACTGCGATGATGGGGTGGGGGGGGCGTTGGGCAGCTTGATGCACAGTGGACTATATAAACAAATGAGGCCCCTATCTTTGCTTTTACCGGAAACCGTACCAGCATCTGAGGCGCACTTTGGAGAGAAAATCCCCGTGGACTTTCATTCATTCTCCCATTGGCCAGAAAAACTTACAAGAATGATTACAAGAATAAGAAGGCTTGTAAGTTTCACTTTACCGATCGAAGACGTGGATTTAACATGTGACCAAAACCCACGGAGGTTTTCAAGGAGAAGAAATCTTCCTCCTTGTTTTTGTTCCAGTCGACTACTGATGGACGTCTTATTTTTCCACTTTTGCCAAAGGTGGACAGCCGGACGTCTCTGAATTAGTTACGGACGCGTAAATTGCCTAAATTGTATGTGCATGCCATCTTTTATTGAAACTTGATTGCTGTTGATTTCTGAGGCCACCGAGTCTCGCGAGTGTGTTTTACTGTGTGAAAACCTGAACGCAGGTACACTGTCACATTGGACTGCTAGAACTTCATGGTGGAAACTCACCATCTTTTTGTCTGCACCCTGCATGTTTCTTTTTTACTGGTTTGCCGCCGAAAAGTTTTATTATCCTTTGTTCGCTGAGCTTCCAACTTTGGGGGGTTTTATGATACATGGCACCTGGTGGGAGGCGCACCCAAGCCTTCATTCAGCATCATACTTTCTCTGGTATTTTGCCATCAACTGCCATAAACTGCTGTTTGATTTATCATACACACTCAATGCTGTTTTATCTGTTTAGTTCAATTTTACCCCTTTTCTGCGAAATTTGCCTGCTTGATTAGGATGATTATATGAATCAGATATCGAGGTGTCTCAGGCTGTTGATTTAATACAATATTCTGTAGATAAAGAGAAAGCGTTTGTGGTTTAATTTTGAGCAAGAGTGATTTGGCTGCAAAATAAGGTTAAAGTTCCCACGTTTCGGCGAAAATGGTGGATTAACAGTGACATCTAGTAATAGTCCTATCAATTTAGTACTGAGAATTTAATAACTGTAATTATTTCAAGGGCTTGAGCCACAATTACACAACACCAGAGGACTCTCATGATTTTGATTATAAAATAAGGATTGTGTTAGGAATAAAATTTTCTCAAACTATGATTTTCAATTATAATTATTGATAAATATTAATTAATCAATAATCATAATCCTAACAGCATGCTTCTACTGGTATTTTCATACTTTATCTTTGGTGATGTGCTACACATCCTTGAGTTCAGAACGCCATCTTGCCATCAGTCTCGTTATTAGTTCCCTTCACAGATTTCTGACTCAAGTTAGGATGCCAGCTGGACCACTCCAAAACCTAAACAGAAAAAAGATGTTCAAAGACTACTTTAAACATGAGTCTGCCATGGGTTTGAATAACTTTTGGCTTACCACTTAATATGATGAATAGCCATAACAACATAAGAACTGTTTACAAGCAGGAGCAGCTGATCGGCTTACAAAAATGTTCCCCACCTAACTTATGGTCAGAGGGTAATTGATTGTTGTCCTCCCAATGTGTGAAGCTGCAGCTCAGAACAGATGAGTCTCACACATTTAGCCTGCATTACCATTTCAACATAAAGCTTTATTCTTCTGAGTGCCCATAAGCCTACCATATGCCACCAATACAAAAAGAGCCATGTAGCAGCTGCATGTGCAATAAAACTACATTTGAAAAATGTGCAAGTAGTAGTAGGAAGAGTAGTCGTCTTGCAATCAGAAGGTTGTGGGTTCGATTCCAGCTTCCTCCTGCCATATGTCGATGTGCCCCTGGGCAAGGCACTTTACCTCAAGTTGCCTACCGATCTGCGTATCGGTGTATAAATGTGTGAGCGTTAGTGACTGCGAATGGGTGAATGTGGCTTCAGTGTAAAGCGCTTTGAGCGGTCTGTATGACTGGAAAAGCGTTATATAAGTTCAGTCCATATAAGAAATATCCGTTAATTTGAACTTTTTTGATTTTAACAAATGGCTGCAACGAAACAAAGAGTGAAAAATTTAAAGGGGTCTGAATACTTTCAGTACCCACTGTACATCTTTATACATCTATTTCCCAAGACACTTGATTTTCACCCCTCTACAGAAAACAGAGTTAATTTAAAGCAACACATCTCTTAATCATAATGGAAAACATGAAATCTCCCGAAAATAAGATAGATGAAAAAAAGATGAAAAAAAAGACATAGATGAGCTTAATGTACTGACAATGACCCAGATGGAGTATAGAGAATGCAGTATTATGTGTTTCACTGAGATGTGTCTGCAAGATAATGTCCTTCTGACTAACGTCTCTCTGCGTTCAAACCAGCGAGATATAAAGAGGAGTGGCAACAGTAAAGGTGGTGGAAAAGCAGGGCTCGTCAACATCAGATTGTGTAATCCATATCATGTTTCTAAGAAATGTCATTTCTGCAGCCTAGATATTAATGTTATTAACTTTAGCCTGGACAAGGAGAAGGTTCTAGGGCTTTGGAAGACACCCTGCCTTGTTCTAGTACCTAAGGCCCTGTTGACATGACAATATTTTCTGATGAAAATAGACAGAAAATAATTGAGAAGCACTGATCTCACCCTATCTTCGGCATCTTCTTCTCTCACACCCACTACCTTCATGTCCTCTTTCACTCCATCCATAAATCTTTATGGATGAAGTGAAAGAGGGCATAGAGGTAGTGGGTGTGTGTCTCTTAGGTCTTCCTCTTGGCCTCCAGCCTGGAAGTTTCAGCCTTAGCATCCTCCTACTGGTGTACTTACTATCCATCCTTTTTATGTCCAAACCTCAACACCTTTTTATCTGCTATCTTCTGCTCGGCCACCTGTATCTTCCTCAGTGCCACTGTTTCTAAACCACACAATATTGCTGTTCTCACCACTGTTTTGTAAACCTTTCCTTTCATTCTCACTGATACTCTTATCACAATACACCCGACACTTCTCACCATCCTTTCCAACCTGCTTGGACACGTTTCTCCACCTCTTTTCCACACTCACCGTTGCTCTGGACGGTTGACCCCAAGTACTCAAAATCCTCCACCTTCTTTATCTCTGTTCCCTGTAACCTCACAGCTCCACTTGGGTCATTCTCTTTTATCCCCATGTATTCTGTCTTGTCCTGCTCCGTTCTTCTTTCCAGGGCAATTGCATATTTGCAAAAACTTTGCAAATCTGCGTTGTTCTTAAAAACGGGTACCAGTACTCGTATCCTCCATTCCTCACGCATCTTCTCACTCTCTAAGTTCTCATTGAATAGCCTAGTCAAAAACTCTGCTGCTTTCTCTCCTAGACACTTCCATACCTTCACAGATATATTATCAGGACCAACTACCTTTTCTAACCCTAACCCTTCCTTACTCCATCCTTACTAATCTTCGCTTCTTCTGTTCTTGACTCACATGATAGATGAGGCAAAAGTTTTACGCTGGATGCCCTTCCTTATGGTACCCTCTGCATTTCTCAGGCTTGGGACCGTCACAATTAGGACAAAGGACATTGTTCTACCTTTGATGCTTCATTAAACTGGATCCAGGCCATGGTGCACAAAATGAATTATGTAATTTAACATTTTATATAAAAACAATATTCACAGTTAAAATGGAACTAAACCCCATGTGAAAGAATAAATCTGCCTCCGGACAAATTTTGAAAAATGCCTCCAAAGTGGGCAGTGCCAAGTGTGGGGCTGAGTGGAGGTGGTTCAGCGGGGGAGTGGTCAGGGGGATGAGGGAAAGTGGCAGCTAGCTTAATTTGGTACAGTGGCTTGTAAAAGTATTTATATACCCCTTGAATTATTCCACATTGTCACATTACAACCACAAACATAAATATATTTTGAAACTAAAGAGCGCAATCTTTGTTTACTGACTTTTTGCAGCCATAGTTCATTACTTACACATAGATGGTAAAGCAACACAAGTTTTAGGTGATTTGTTGTTGGAACAAATTGTTAACTCAGCTTTTTTAAACCAAGTCAACTCTTTATTGGAGCAAAGAACACAGTCCAGAATCTACGAAGAAAGAAAATTTAGGTCTCTTTTAAATCATTTTTGGTGCACAAGACAGAACACATTTACAAAACATTTGTGGAATGTGGAAAGTGTGAAACTAATGATCGGAGCAATTTTTGTTTTACAAGGACTGTTTTGAATTGTGAAAAATGAACATGGTTTTTGGAAAATAGTATTTCAATCTGGAATAATTACAACTCATTTAAAAGATCCTAGCTTTAGGCCTGTCAAAGGCAGACAGTGTATTTTTCTATGCTGGTTTTTTACTTGGTAAAGTATCTTTAAGTTTTACCTTAGTAGTTTTGAATTAATTTAGGAAGCCAATCTCAATTTTATTAAAACTGTTTTATTTATATAGGGCCAAATCACAAAACTTTGTATAAAGGCACTTTACACAAATCCAACCAGTCAAATTCATGCCCAAACTTAAATAGTTTCAGTAGCAGCAGCCAAATTTAGATTTAATCAGTTTAAGTATTCAGTATGTTTACATTAGAATGCAATCCATAACAGTGAGATTCAGACCCATTTCTGAAAAGTTGCTCATCTGAGGAAACACCATATTACATCAAAGTTCTAAGTTGCTGTAATTCCTACTCCTGTGCAAGTGTTGAGTGACAATGGAGGAGAAAAAGTTTAACAGGAAGAAACCTCCAGCTGAACGAAGCTCATGGTGAGCTGCTATACTAATATTAAGCAATCTAAGCACATGTAAGAGAACTCAAACACAGCAAAGTGTCAAAACCTAAATATTTTACATGCAAATCTTTAATCTCACCACCATGATGGTTTTTACACACAAAAGGCTTCTTCTGCTTAGATATTATTAAGTGCATGTGCATAGCTTGGTGTGCACAGCTCTGGTTTAATTCGTGGAAAAGTCTGCTTGCATCTGCATACAGTGTTTTGACTTTCTTCATGCTTTCAGCTTCTCAAAGAGCCACAAACACAAAAGCAGGTTCAAAAGCAGGTTCTTCTGAGTTATTATCAGATTGTTAAGGCGATTTCCCACTCTATATTTGCTCATTCAAAGGCCTGCACTTATTTTTCTGTTAAAATGTGGGTAAGACATGAATGTACTTTCTGGCTTTAATAAACTCATCAATAAATTCTTCTTTCAAATTGATTGTGTTTCAAAAAGAATTGTCTTCTTTAATAGGAAACTAGTGTTTATCATAAAAAAAAATGAAGGACACATATTGTGATGGACTTTAGCATTCTGTTATACTTCATGATAATGCCCTAAAGTTCCAAGTAAGCAGTAAACTGTAGCTTGTTAAATTGTGTAGAAATGGTTATATTATGCAGTGGTCTATGTATCTCTATTGTTTTCAAACAACAAAATTAAGTAAAACTACTGCACCACCTCTGCCCCCATGGTCGAATCTCTGTCAAACTTCCATAAAAATATAATTTTTGCAGTCTGTTGATTTACAATGTCAAGCTGGAATTTTATCAGCAATGATCCCAATGAAACAAGAATAAAAAGGTAAAAATAAATATAATCCATATTTAAATGGAATGGGAAACCACTACCAAGAGCAATAATATGAAAAAATCCTCCTTTGTTTGACCTTATCAATGAAGACTCTTCAAAGCATTCTTTTTACAACATTCATTCATTTCACAAAGATTTGCAGACATTTATATGCACAAATCACACCCAATTCAAATATCAGAATAAATGTTTGATAAAGTTGACATCTGCACTTTGGAACAGTTTGATTAATTGCCTTTTAGCCTTTCCTTTGAAGATTAGCTCCTTTCTGTGGATTTGTTGACCCGTTGCATGATCCAGTTTAAGCAAAGCTTCAGTTGTCATACAGATTCTTCAGTTGACTCGAGAATACTTGTTCAGCAGAGGAGTTAATGGTTGATATAATGCCTTCAACAAAAAAATAAAATGATCACCCCTATATCACTAGGCTTAGCAGCTGGTAAAACATGGTTGTGCTGAAATGCTTTGGATTTTGGTCAAGCATATCCAGATTGTTCCTATCACTCTGCGTTGTTCCAACTTGTCAAAAATAACATGTAATGTGACATATGTTGCAGAAAGAAAAAATATCCTCTTGTTAACCCTTCTAAACAAGCCATGCCTGTTCATTTTTTTCTTAACTGTACTGCCACAAACTGGCAATTAACAAGGTAACTGCGGGCTGCAACGTCCAGGATGGATGGATGGATACTTCACCTTCCATTTCAAAATCATGCACCACTTTGCATTGGCCCAGATAAAATCCCAATTGATGCATGAAAGTTGATGGTTGAAACATGAAAAAAAAATGGAGAAAAGTTGAAGGGGTAGATATACTTTTGAAACAGACTGTTTAAACATGTTAAGTGTTTATAGAGCCTATACAAGGATACAAAAGGTGCTGTGGGAGGGTAAATTTTTTTTTATTTATTTAGAAAAAACGTGTTTGCAGCTTGTGTCCACAAACTGCGGGTGTGTGAAGCAGACAGAGACATCTACCCTTTTCTCATTGTTTGTGTGCGACAGCACCTTTTGTATGACTTGGCGTCAGACGCTACTCACATTATACAAAGATCAGGCAGTTGAGTACAGAAACAGGGTAAGATTAAGGCCTGAAGAATTTCCACGGTCTCAGGGTAAATGGAGAAGGGGAAGACGATGAGGATGGTAAATGGCCTGCACTTGTACAGCGCTTTATCAAGTCCAAAGCAATTTACTCTACAATCAGTCATCGACCCATTCATTCACACATTCACACACTGACGGTGTAAGGCTACATTGTGGCCACAGCTGCACTTGGCAGATTGACAAAAGTGGGGCTGCCATACAATCGGGGCCCTCTGACAACCATCAGCAGGCAAAACGGGTGTAGTGTTCTTCCCAAGGACACAACGATAGACAAACGGACCGGCAACCCATCGTTTACAAGAGGAACCTCTACACCCTGAGTCACATTCGCCCTTGAAAAGTAGTTTTAAAAAGAGCTGGTCTACGCAGTTTATGAGTGAGAACTGTATGTAAGTTCAGAGCTGGAAAGTAATAAATTTAATTTACCTTGTTACTGTGCTTCAGTAGTTTGTGTATTCTTACTTTAAGGACAAGATGCTTAGCTTACTATTTAAGTAGTTTTCTACTCAATTAGATCATAAATCACATCTATTATTGCGCAAAAAAAACCCAAAAAAACTACAAATGGCAGAAATGTAAATTTTGTTGTATGAAAATGTGGAGTGCTACACTAGCACCAGCAGCCTGCTGTCTGTCTGTTAGTGTAACCATGTCTGCTAATATTGTCCCATGAATCGTCAATTTCTGGTACAACACCAGAATCTCCAATGATGACAGATCAGTATAAAACCAACCTCCACCCAAGATTGATGCAAGGGTGCACAGATGTAAAGGCCAAATTTTAAGCTAATCCCGACGGCATTCTGTTGCAGGTGAACTAAAAAACTCAAGTGAACCCTGACATGCCTCTAATGTGTTACTTGACCAAAAACAAGAGAGAATGCAGACCCCATCATCAAACATGCTAAGGTTAAATACAAAATATCTGTAGAGTCTGGGCATTCATTAAAAGATTAAATAGTAACACACTTTAAGGTGGGGTGGATAAAACTGTTCAGCTATGTTTCGCTGATAACTAGTGTTTTGGAATATGGTAAAGAAGGACCTAGAAGCAGGCAGCTAGATTCTGCGAAAACAGCTGCAGGAAACAAGCCAGCATGGTAACTGGGAGAGTAACACAATGATCTAAAACTAACTGAATGAAACTAGTCTGGGGAGGAGTTGGAGCAAGAAACAGTTGAGACTGATAAACTGAATGGGAGCAACTGTGAAGGTAGAACACAGGAGGACAAGAGGGATGGTGGCTATGGAGAATGAGTGAATAAACACAAGAGGTTACAACAAGGAAACAATAACACGTCCAAAGGGACAAAAACAAAACCCAAGCCGTAAACATCATGAAAACTAGTTATTCATGTTAAAGCTATTAACTAACTTTATAAAACATATATCATCAACTCCTCCACAACTAAAATCATATAGGTCAAATGAATACCTGAAAACTGTCTGGTGACCTAAAACATCCCAAATCATAAAAAGCAATCCCAACCATCTATCATCAAAGATAGGGAGTAACAATATTTTAAACTGAAGTATAAATGCAGTCTGTTTTGACCAGTCAAACCAGCAAAACTCAAATTGGTTTTATCCAAATTGTGGTTTTTTGACATCATAAATACTGGAAGCCCCTCTTGCAGTACAAGCAACAAGCACAGCCTGAATAAGACTACCTGAGGAATTGTATTCTAACCCCATCAAAGCAGTCACTGGACTAGACTCATATCAGATTCCAAAGAAAAAATGCAGTCCAATGCTTCCCAACAGTTCCTACGTTGATATGGTGGATATGTAAAAATTAAAAAACAAAAAAATTAAAAAACTATGACAGCTCCCATAGCATTTCAGAAAATACTTCTAAAACCAAAGAAGATATCGTTGACTTAAGAAGAAGGAAGTCTAAGCTGCAGTCCATCACCATTGATGGGTAATGTGTAAGAGGGAGGCCAGCTTTAAGCTCCTGTTCACATGGATGCAGAACTCTAACACCTCTGCGATTGGAAGAAGCCCACCTACATATTCATTTTTTGAGGACCCTCAGAAGGCTCAACCTGTGGTGGAAACTGCTGAGCGTGATTGTGTTGACTTACTGCATCTCTATATGGTTGGACACAGGCACTGGACACAAGAAGACACTACAGAGGGTCATCAACACAACCTAGAAGATGATCGACCAGCCTACATACACAGACATTCATACCTCTTCACCAGTGTCAATAGTGCATGTAAACCAAAAGATGGTTTGGAAGAGTTTGCCAGCAACAGCATGATAAGGGGAAAAACAAATTTTGAGGACGGCATTTGTTGTCATATGTTCATGAAAAAATAAGTATGCTGCTGGGAAAGAGAATGCTGTTATTCTAATTTAAAGCTTTGCTTTTTAGCCCGTGAGAAGGTGACTTGTTTACTGCTGCAGGTAAGCCATATGGCTTGACCCAGCATTTGTTTGTTTAATCTGTAAATATATTAGCTATAGAATGCACTTTTGATTGCTGTTATTCGCACATGTATGATTTTAATCAGAATCAGAATCAGAATCAGCTTTATTGCCAAGTTTGTACATACAAACAAGGAATTTGACTCCGGTACACTTTGCTCTTTGGTTTTTGTTTTTGCACTACAGAATATACATATTTACAATGTACAAATATACACATATATAAATAAAAAGGTGCATTTGCAACATCTGTCTGCTGTTGTTTTGTACTCTATTGAATGTTCAACAGAGAAACAGCCTGAGGGAAGAAACTGTCTCTGTGCCGGGTGATTTTAGTGAACAGTGCTCTGTAGCGTCAGCCTGAAGGCAGAACTCTAAACAGTTTGTGTGCAGGGTGTGTGGGGTCTGCAGAGATTTTAGCAGCTCTTTTCCTGACCCTAGACCTGCATAAAGTCCTGGATGGAGGGAAGGTCAGCCCTGATGATTCTCTCTGCAGTCCTAATTATTCGTTGCAGTCTGGACCTGTCCTGTTTTGTGGATGAGCCAAACCACACTGAGATGGATGAAGACAGGACAGAATGAATGATGGCAGTGTAGAAGATGACCAGCAGCTCCTGTGGAAGGTTGTACTTCTTGAGTTGCCTCAGGAAGTACAGTCTCTGCTGGGCCCTTTTTCGAACAGTGTCTATGTGTGAAGACCATCTCAGGTCCTCAGAGATAGTGGTTCCTAAGAACCTGAATTCCACAGCCGACACGGGTTTTTGAGGATGGTGAGGGGGGGGTATGGAGGTGGTGTTTTCCGAAAGTCCACCACCATCTCCACAGTCTTTGGGGGGTTTTGTTTTCCAGGCAGTTCTGACTACACCAGTGTATCAGGCGATCCACCTCCTGTCTGTATGCAGACTCATCACCGTCCTGGATCAGTCCAATGACAGTGGTGTCATCTGCAAACTTAAAAGAGTTTTCACGGATGAGTCCGCTGAGGTGCAGTCCATTGTGTACAGAGAGAAGAGGAGTGGGGATAGAAAAACCCCCCTGGGGGGCACCAGTACTTATTGATCTGGTTCGGGAGAAGATGCTCCCCCAGTCTCCACCTGCTGCTGTCGTCTGTCAGGAAGCTGTTGATCCCCTACAGGTGGAGGCTGGGATGTTGAGCTGGGTGAGCTTCTGGTGGGGGATGTCTGGTATGACGGTGTTGAAGGCCGAGCTGAAGTCTACAAACAGGATCCTGGCGTAGGTCCCGGGGTTGGTCGAACTGTTGCAGGATGAAGTGTAGACCTAAGTTAACAGCATCATCTGCCGACCTGTTTTTGTGGTAAGCAAACTGCAGGGGGCCCCAGTGGAGGGCCTGTGACGTCTTTCAGGTGCTTCAACACCAGCCGCTCAAAGGTTTCATGACCACAGACGTCAGGGCTACAGGCCTGTAGTCATTTAATCCTAGGATGGGGGTTTTTCTTGGGCACTGGGTGATGTTGGATCGTTTGAAGCAGGAGGGGACCTCACAATTCTCCAGTGACTTGTTGAAGATCCGGGTGAAGATTAGAGCGAGTTGATGTGCACAGGTTTTCAGGCATGATGGGGAACGTTTTCAGGTCCTCCAGCTTTCTTTGTTTTCATGCGCTGAAAGAGCCTATTTACATCTTCCTCAGAGATCTTTAGTGCAGGCAGAGGATCTGAAGGTAGGGGGTTTTGGTTGCTTTACTGGTCGAACTTGTTCCTAATTGGATGGGGAGGTTTGGGGTTTTGGTTTAATGGCTTCTTGTCATGTCTGCAGTAGAAGCCATTCAGACGGTTGGCCAGGCGAAGGCTTTGTTCAGGAAGGGTGGGGGGGCTTCTGTAGGCAGTCAGGTTTCTCAGACCAGTCCATACAGCTGAATGTCACCAGTAGAAAGGCTGTTCTTTCGTTTTCTCACTATAGCTTCTCTTGGCTGCCTTGATGTCCTTTTTTTAGTCTGTTCCTGGCCTGCCTGTACCGCGCCCCAATCTCCCCTGCTGTGAACTTCTTCCTTGTCCCTGCGCAGATTCCTGAGGGGGTGAGTAAACCATGGCTTGTTTTTCCAAAGGTGCAGAAGGTCTTGTCTGCACACACATGTCCTCACAGAAACTGATGTATGATTACCCAAACAGTTAGTTCGTTTTAAATCAGTGGCTGAGGTTTCAAAAAAAAGTCCAGTCTGTGCATTCAAAGCAGGCCTGTAGCATCTGCTTTGATTCCTCAGTCCACTTTTTAAAAAGTGTGAACCGTGGGTTTGGAAGCCTTTAGTTTCTGTCTGTAAGTTGGGATGAGGTGGATAAGACAATGGTCCGAAAACCCCAGAACAGCCCTGGTAACAGCATGGTATGAGTCCTTTAAAACTGTGTAAAAAGTGGTCCCCGTGTGTTTTTGCTTGGGGGGCGACACTTAAAATTGCTGTCTGTATTTTGGGGGCTCATTAGAGAGATCTGCGCTGTTAAAATTTCCCAGTATTATGATGAAAGAGTCAGGGTTTTTTTCCCACGTCTGTAATCAGCTCAGCAAATTTTTTTTCCGCGGCAGAAGTGCAGCCATGCGGAGGAAAAATAGCCGATTATTATGAACGAGGAAAACTCTTGGTGAGTAAAAAGGTTAAAAGATTATGGAAAAAAGCTCCAGATCCGGACTACATTTTTCCCCAGCACTTTTTTGTCTCTGCACCAAGCTTCGTTTTTAAAGCAGATTCCCCCCTCCTCGCTTCTTCCCTGATAGCTCCGCGCTGCGATCCGCTCTGAACAGCTGGAAGTCCGGCAACAGCAGTACGCGGTCCGGGATTTTTTCCTCAGCCATGTCTCGGTGAAGCAGAGAACCGCTGATCTGCGGAGGTCCGAGTTTTTTACCGGTGAGAAAAAAGAGCTCGTCCATCTTATTGCTTAGAGAGCGGACATTTGCCAGATTTATTGAAGGCAGTGGTGTGCGAAGTCCTCCTTTTGCGGGGCCTTACCCGGCGCCAGCTCGCTTTCCCCCTGCGCCTCCGGCGCAGTATCCCGTAGAGTGCCCCTGCTCCCCTTGCCAGAAGCTCAGTGAACCTCGGATGGATGAAAGATGGTGAAAAAATCCCAAGAGAGGACTCTCTGATGTTGAGAAGTTCCTCTCTACTGAAGGACCCCAAAATTGTGGCCCGAGACTACAGTACTGTGGCTCGAAAAACATATAAACATACAAAATACAAAAACAAGGAGAGAGCGAAGCTCCGAGGCTGCCATCGTCGGCGCCATCATATTAATTTATAATATGTTGCAATTTTCCAAATTAAAAACAGGTTCATGTTTTTACCAGTGCTAATGGTGGATGATGTGGCATTTACTATATCTAAGTGCATGTTTAAAGTTATTACTACAGATCTTTGATCGTGAAACCCCAGAAAAAATACCTTGTGGTTGAAGCTGGTCAGTATGCAGAGTTAAATGAGCCCTGTACTAACATGAGCTAGAAGGCCAGTCAGAGAGGGAGAAACCACCACTACAAAAGCAACATAAAAAGCAAGGTTACAGTTTGTAAATTCACTTAATGCCAACATTTTTCAAGACATGTCCTGTGGTATGATTAAACTCAAATTTAAATTTCTTGTCCATGCATACGGTTTTTACATTTGGAGACAAAAGGCAGAATCTTACAACTCTGAGAAAACAAACCAAACAGTGAAGTATAGGGCTGGGAGGATCATGTTGTGTTGGTGGTTTCTGCATAAGGGGCCTGGTAATCTCCACAAAAATATGGCAGAATAAGGTAAGAACCTTATGTGGAAATGCTAAGGAACTTCTAAAGACATCAGCCAGGAAGTTAAAGCTTGCACAAATAGGTCTTATGAATAGACAATGATCAGAAGCATACTAGCACTGACTTACAACGTGGTTTTAAAAAAAACAACTGCATCTACATCTGCATAAACATTTTAGCTGTTAGGATACAAATATGCATATGATCACTTTCCAGTTCTTCATCTCTGATACTAGTAAACTACCACATAACTGTGTGTGTGTTTGTGTGTGTGTGCCTTGTCCTCTCTTTTTGTCCTCTACAATACAAAAATCTATAAGTCACTGTCA